>VDFB02009750.1:0-15895 GCA_007258455.2 Sequoia sempervirens | reverse complement strand
TGCTAAAGATGAAACCCTCACCTCTTCCACAATTTTTCTTTTCACATAATTAATATTGCACTCAACAGTGCATGCATCAATCTTATACAATGTGTCATATCTGACACCTCTAGCAATCACCATAGCACCTCTAACCATCTTGCATCTTGCATTAGAAAATTCTACATGCACACCTACATCTATTAGTTTGCTCACAGATAAAAAAATTTGTGCTAATCCATGGATATGCAACACATCATTAATCATTTTTTATTGTAGCATCAGGAAACTTGATTCTAACTTTACCGTAGCCAACAATATTTAAATGACAGTTATCACCCAAGTACACCTTTCCTCCATTAAATTCTTCATTTTTAGAAAACCAATCTCTATTAAAGTTCATATGGAAAGATGCACCTGAGTTAATTAACCATGCATCATTACTCTCATGAGTTTCCAAGTTTGCAATGAATGCATCATCTTCCCTCTCAAACTAAGAATCAAAATCATTTTTTTCTTTTTCTTATTCTTTTCTTCTTTATAGTCCTTACGAACATGTCCAATTTTACCAAAGTTCCAACAAATATCTATGGACTTTTCAAGAGATTTTGATCTCTCCTTGGGCTTAGATTTATCATGCTTCTCATTCTTCTTTCCTTTTTCTTTAGGTCTTCCAAGAACATTTAGGGCCTCCTTGGCACTAATCGATACCTTCATCCTCATCTCTTTAGAAATCAAAGAACCCACCACATCTATAATCTTCAATATAACAGAAGTACTCCCAATAGTCATAATAAGAGAATCCCACAAATCAGGTAAATAAAAAAGAAAGTGTTGCAAGAATGATGGTGTTGTCATTAATTTCAATAGGAAGTCTATTAATTGGTGTTGTCATTGATGTCAACTATGGGATGAAGATGTTGAGGATATTGAGAAAATTTTGAAAAGAGGAAAACTAGTTGTGCATGTGTAGTTGAGACTTAAGGAAGTGTTGTGATTACATGGAGATATTCTTTTGTTGCAAAGTTTGAAAATGAGTTGGATTGGAGAAATGAGTTGAGATGTTGCTTCTGGTACTTGGTTTCCAAGTTCTTTTGAGAAAATTTAATAAACAGAGTAAACTTTGTTGTGCAAATTATCATAGTGTGCTCCATATTTTGCTCGTTCTTTCTGTGTTGATGTTATGCCTGTGAAGATCTCACATGTTATTCAAGGATGACAAAGGTTGTTATATTCATAATTTGGTTTTATGGATCATTGTATAGTTCAAGATATTTTCACCTGTGTGTGAGTCAGTTGTTTAGTAATGTTTTTTGTTGTCTGGGAGAAATATATGTACTCCACATTTCTCTACTATTTGGTTTTAGGTTGTATAGATTTGGGAAGTTGCTTATAATTTATTTATCTTTCTATGATCAAGTGTTTACTTGATTTGGTGCAGTACAATGTGAGTTTCATTTATCAGTGTGCAAACAAGGGTTATCAGTTATCTTGAGTCAAAGTATGTTGATGCAAAGTAGATTGATGTGTTCAATGAATCTTAAGATGTTTTTCAATTGTTTTGGATTGAATTCAAGTAGCTTATGTTGTTTGGAACTTTCGGCTTGATCTAAGGAAGAATGTACTTGATGTTTATGGTGTTTTGCATAGGTGTTGGTTGACCTTGTGTTTAACACTACATGCAAGGCTTGTGGAAGTGTATTGAACTGTGTTGGGATCTATTTGGGTCCTAATTAATGATCTATGTAGGTAGCCTTTCATTCCTATCCACCGCGGGAATATTTAGGTGCCAACCTAGTTTGAACTTGAATGTATAACCACTAATGGCCGACATTGGAGAAAGTTTTGAGGTAGAGGTTGATATAAATATGAATTGTGTTGATGCAAGGGAAGTGAAGGAAAGAGTAAGAAGCAAGATAGATGTGATATTTTTGTGAGTGAAGTATAATCATATGCGAATTTGAGCAAAGCAGTGCAAATTTCATGTTAGGGTTCATGAAAGTAGTGAGTTGAAGGCACCAAAAATATTTCATGTGAGATTGTGAAAGTGTGTGAGAAATTATGGTGGACTCCTTGTTGCATTGAGAAGTGTTCTCTATGTAACATTCTTCTTCTATCTTCTTGTATTCTTTCTATGGCAATGAGCCCTGGCTGTGAGCCTTTTTGGATAGTGTGTCCTATTCTGGCAGTGAGCCTCTTTGTACCAATTTTGCAATTACTTATATTATGAGCTAATCCTCATCATGGTTTTTCCCTCATTGGGTTTTCCATGTAAATTTTGTGTTCTTGTGTGTGGTGTTGTGATTTCATTTTTTGTTATCTACATTTCATGTTTAATCAATCTAACAGAATAAGGACTTAATGAATGCTTGTGGATCTGATTACTATTGAGGGTTTTGAAGGTTTAATTTGCTACAATTGATTCACCCCCCTCTCTCAGTTGTCTTGTTCATCTCAACATCAAGATTTGGAATTTCTCTTCCCCATCCATTTTGACATCAATTGATGCCAATTGATCCACCAACATATTAAATGCTTCTAGGTGGTATGTGATTTTTTCACCCTCTTCTATTCTCAAGGAATACAATGTCTTCCTCAAGAAAATCTTGTTCACTAAATATTTGGCTCGATAAATCTCACCAATTTTCTTCCATAGTTTTGCTATAGAGGTCTCTTCATGGATAGTGGTTAAAATAGAGTCTGCTAAGCACAATCTAATTATACCCTTGGATTTTCAATCCATAACATCATATTGAGCAACCAAAGTAGGATCTACGGGTCTTAAAAATTTATCATCAATAAAATCCCATAGATCTCGGTCTATTGACAAATCCTCCATCTTCAACTTCCACATCTCAAAATTATTTCTAGAAAATTTATCCACCTCTATTCTCCCTAATGAACTTGTCATCTTAAAATTCCCACAACAATATCACAAAGTGTCTTCTACACAAGCTCCCACACAAGTCTAGATTATTTTGAAAAAACCCAACAACCCACAACTGAAACCAAAGGTGATTAGGCTCTAATACCACTTGTAAGTAAGTTAAGGTAGGGGAGCAACTTCCTACACTAATCTTGAGAGGAGAATGATACAAAACTTTATGCATCTTTTCGCTACAAAAACTTTAAACCTTGATATCGCCTCGATCAATGAGATCTTGGACATAGTTCTTTAGACCCTGACACTTATTCAAAGAGTGTCCCTTGATTTTATGGAACTCACAATACTCATTTTCTTTAAACCATGCTGGATTGGGTTTGGACTCATCAAATGGCTTGGTGACAGGGTATGTGATGGGGTAATTGATTTGTAATAACTTATTAAAAACAACACTCAGAGGTTCTCCTAATTGCTGTATTGACTTTTGGTCTTCCTCATTGTTTTGGGTTTGATTGTTGAGGGGACGAGCCGCCCGTGGTAGTCATATGGCGCTGGGCATGTAGACATGGTTGTTTTTGGGATGCATTAGCCACTTGGACATGTTTAGTGTCTATCGCGCCGTCATTCACTGCATTCTTGTTCTTGTTCCAGAATCGCGGTTTATCTCCAAATGACCTCTCTTTATCATGACCGTGTATTTTGATGTGTCCTTTGGCAATAAGGGCACGTTCCAGGATGGGTCCTTTTTCTACTATCTCCACGAAGGTGGTGACATAATGTAACCTAAAATTATGGGCCATGTCAGGATGAGAGTTTTCCATGAAAAGAGTGACCATGTCTTTTTCTTTTAGAGGGGTCTTCATTCGACTTGGTAATGCACGCCACTGTTGTAGGTAGTTGGTAAAGCTTTCTCCGTCATGTTGTTTCTCTTTGAGAAGATCTAAGGTGTCTGTATCCTTCTCCAAATTGAAAGAGAAGTAGGATACGAACTTTTCTGACAGGTCTGCAAAAGTTTTTATGGACCCTTTTTCAAGAGTCATGAACCAATCTAAGGCATGGCTTGCTAGGCTTCGTGGGAACAATCGCAAGAGATAGTTGTCATTGTACATGACTTCTTGACACTGGGAATAAAACTCCTGCAAGTGAGCCTTAGGGTCTTTATTTCCCTTGTATTTGTCAAATTTTGGTATCTCGAAATGTTTAGGAAACGGGATTAATGAGATGGAGGGATCAAATGGATATGGGCATATATCTTCAAATTTGAATGATTGTTTTCTAGCCCCAGCTTGAAGATCCTTAAGTGCGGCTTTGATTTCCAACAAATCCGAGCTAGCTGGTGGCGGGTTGGGGGGATATTGATGATAGGATGATGAAGGATCCTATTGAAAGGGTGTCAGATTGTTGAAATATAGGTTTGGATGATTGGATGATGACATGGCTTGCTGGTAAGATGGGGGATTTTGTTGATATGGGGGTTGTTGTTGTGGGGCATAATATGAATTTGTTGAGTAAAAGTGTGGGGTAGGTTGTTGAGGAGCTTGGATGGGACGCGATGTTGGTTTGTTGGTGTTGGAGGTAGTCGTTTTCGTGATTGTTGGGAGGTCACATAAAGCGTGTTTTGTTGGTGAAAATTGTTGTTGATTGTGATAGTAGTAGTGTTGTGGAGTGTTGTTGTTGTGGACGCTAAATGCTGTATAGGCCGCAGATGGATATTGTGTTGTGGTTGAGCTGACATAAAATGGATGCTAGAAAGGGATATGGTCCGAGCAATAGTCAAGATGGATTTTGTGATTGGTAGGGTGGTTGTTGTGAAGAGGACAGAAGTATTGTGCTAGGTTGTTGTGATGAGACATGGAGGTAGCGTAGGAAGTGTTTTGTAAAGGGGTTGTTGGGTACCACCGAACGCTCACCGTGCCCTTGTGGAGGTAATTGAGGCGGAATGTTCTACCAGGAAGCTGCTGAGATGGTGATTCTCCAAAAGCCGCCCATTATATTATTTAGAAATCACATATTACAATATACTTGTAGAGCAAGCTTCTCATGAGAGTATCACCAACTAGAGATCCAAAGGCAACATGACCACTATCAAACTCTTAGAATACATCACAATACACAGTCGTAATACAATTCCCTCATAAAATAGGGTTTCCTTCTAGGACAAGTCAAGCTAATAAAATATCAATTGTTAGATCTAAGACTTAATGATGACTAGTCCAAATTTACAATAATAAAGTATACATAAAATTTTATTTATGTATCAACAATACCCTATGTAATTGCAAGGTTGAGACACATTTTCCCAACAAGGTATTGCATATTAGATCTAAAAAGTCCATTCAAAAGTGGCATGTGTTGTTACATATTTTCATTTAGATCACATTGTCTCAAATTGAAAAATATTTCCTTGTTTGATTTCAAGTTGCATCAAATCATTACTTTCAGGTTGTGGCATCTTATGATCAGTCAAATATTACATTGTACATCTAAAATTTGCATTCAAAAATTTTCAACACATTTTCTCCTTTGTTTCACACTTGTATCTTGCATTACATTGTCCTAAATTGAGACAAATCTAGAAAAATAGCCACTATTTAAATTGTTTGCAACCGGAGAAACAAACATCAAACAATAGCATAAAAATTCAAATTTTCACTTTTCATTTAACTTTTTCCAAGGAATCATTATCCCTAGGGTGAACTGTCCTCATACAAGTGTCTCAAATAGCTTCTGTACACTGTTTTGTCTCTATATTATCAATCTATTCCAACTTGTAGAAGTCTGTTTTGAAATTCTAAAAAATTGTTATGCATTTGCAAGAAAAGTGTTATTTTGCTTGATTTGTTGCAAATTTTGGAAAATTGTTGCATTTCAGATATATAGGAAAATTGTTTACCCTAGGTTCTCATTGCATAAATCTTTTGTTATCATAGTTCATGTTCTACTTTCATATCTTGTTGAGAACTTTAAGAAATTTTTGTTACAAGCATACAAATATGAAGTTATCTCCCCTCTTTTCTTGTTTTTCATTGATCCCTCTCCCACTATCTCTCCTATGTGTGAGGTTAGTTTGGTGAAAGAGAAAATAATCCTTGATAATCATGACTGTCATAAGTGTTCTTCTCCTAATGCCTCTCTTACTTGTGACGAAGGTATCTTGCTATTGGAAGATACAATCATTGAGCATCATGAGAATCTTGTTTGTTTCTCTCCCACTACATCTCCTACTTGGGTGGATATTGTTGGACAAGAGGATGCAATCATTGATAAGCAATCAAATAATAGTTTTTCTTCTCTCGATATCTCCCCTTCTTTTGAAAAAATTATCTTAGATGATCCAACTATTGAATGTCATGAAAATCTTGTTTGCTCCTCTCCTGAAACCTCTCCTACTTGTGAAGATATTAGGGTCTAAGAGGATGATATCATTGATACATTTCTTTCAAATGATAGCAATGTGGATTGCTTAGATGAAGATGATAAGGTGACATTAGATCCCCCTATGTGTAAGTGTGAATTCCTACTCTAAGATGCAAAACCTAAACCAATGCAACAAAGGAAAACACAAAAACAAACACTCTGATTAGGCCTAGTTAAATTGAAACAAAACACTAGAAATTGAAACCTTTTACCTTGTTTAGATGATGGTCTTGGTTGGCCCTTTGATTGTTTGATATGTGTGCTCCTTGGTGGAAAAATGGCTTAAAATGGTGCTCTAAATGATCATGGAGAGATGAGGATTCTAACGATGCAAATTAGTATGTGGATAGATGCAATATGGAAGCTCAACGTGCTACAACAATGGTGGATGGATGGCTTGGATGCTTGACAATTGCTAAGTGTAGATGAATGCTTGATTGCTAGAATGGATAGTGCAAATGGGGACATTTTCTCCATTTTTAGGGGAAATGCCTCTAAAGCAATGGAGGGTCAAGATTGGTCCATGATGGAAAAGTTCAAGGGCTGAGGTGAGTTGAGAACTCACAAGCCCTCACAAGTTGACATGTGGCGGATGATGTGGAAAAGGGAGGTTGATGTGGAGGTGACATGGAGGTACTAGGTTGTATCTTGGAAAGGGATAAAATCTCCTCATAAAGGAGGTCCTTGTCCACATGTGCATGAGAGTATGATCCAGGTGGATCTAAGAACCCTAAAAATTCAATTGTTTTAGTTTCCCTTGAAGTCAGCACCATGTCGAAGTAATCAGAAAGCTAGACTCAACGCAACTTGAACAAGTGAAAAAGAAGCTCATACATCAAAGTTATGACCAATCAAAGTTTGGTAAAACCAGATATAGAGGCTAGTCAAAAAGGTGAAAAAATGATCGACTTGGAACCGGTCAAAATCGACATCAAAACAAAGAGTTCGCTGACACGAACTTGATGTTGCTTGTTTTGCCAAAATCTAATCCCATACACGAAAGTTATCGCAAGTCAAAGTTTCCACCAGGTGATATGGATGATGATGTCAGCATGACGTTAGTATGCTGGTGTAGCAAACCATAAGGTACGGGAAGTGAGTTGGACCAATCAGGGCTTAACACTTGGCAGTTTGTACGATGACATGGTAGTGACGTAGCAAGTACAATCAACATGTCTATGACAGGGTGGAAATGACATGATAGTGAATGTGTTTGATTAGCAAGTTACATTGTGCCACATGGCACCTCCTTCATTTGCTAGTTCAACCATTTACCAAAAATATGGTTGGGGGATTCAACCCCCCAACATTTGCTAGCGCACCGACTGCATTCATCATTAGGCAACGCAAACTGCCTTTGCTTTATGAGGGTCATCGATTAGTTTTAGCATGTAACAGTTTAGAATTTGTTAAAAGGAATGACCAGTGGGGGTCAAACTGCCAACCCACCGCTAACTAAAATAGTTAGCTATCGTTGTACCACGTAAGTGTTTTGATGTATATATGGGCCGTGTTATATTTTAAACACTATTCAAGCCTAGATTATTAACAATAACCTTATATGGTAAAACCATTAACCCCCAAATGCATAAGCCAACAAAAAGGGGTTATGAATGAACTTATTTTTGTAGAAGGGGGGTTATTTTGTTGTTATGATGGTTAAGCCCCATTATGAAAAATTTATGTATAAAAGGGGGGTTTGGGCTTTTGAAATTTCAAGCCAAGTGGTCGAATTGAGATCAATGCATTTAGGATCCCAATTTAGTTTATGTTATTCAGATCAAGCATCCAAGGATCTAAATCAAGATCCAAGCATTCGAGTGACAGGATTTTGCAGAGCATCCTAAGAGAAGAATTGTGATTCTGAAACTCTGTACAGATATGTTAGAAGACTATGGAATTTACACTTGAAGGAGTATTGTTCAAGATCCAGTTTGAAAACTTCTCTCTTAGGTTCCAGAAGATTACTACGTTTGTGAATCCAGTGTCACGTAACCAGAGTGTTTTTAATACTTGACTTTAGTCTGAAATGGTGAATTGAGCTTTGTAAATGAGGCAAGATACCTCTATATCTAGTTCGCATTTAGTTATGCTTTAAGAACTAGGACTAATTTGTTGTTATTGTTGGAAGCACTTGTTCAGTGTGGATTCAGGAAGTGCTTGTAGGGCTTGAAACTTCCTTGTAGTGATAGCTTTGTCTACGCAGTTAAAAGACTAGATGTTGTAAGCAATTTGCAAGTGACAACATTAATTGCAATTGATCACGCTTATTAAGCGAATCTGAAGACATAGCCCTGAGAGGTGAACTCCATAATCAAATGTGTCTCTGATAGTTTGGTTTGTGCTTGACGATGGCTTATGTCTTTATTCCACAAATAGAATAATCAATGAGCTCAGTAAATTAATGGATGGAGTTTGCATAATTGATTCAAACTATTAATTAAAGATCTTGGCATGGATTTGGAATTGAGTAAGTTAAGCAAATGATTTCAAATTTGATAAATGGAGAACTTAGTTGAGTAAGCACACTCCAAATTTTTTTTAGATCAAGTGGTATCAGAGCAGTTTCTAAGCTCAAGTTTGGTTTAAGTGACTAGTTTGACAAGTTTCTCAGTTAGCCCAATTTGCTCAGTTTGCTTGGTTAAGTAGATTACTAGTTTGTGCAGTTTTGTCAGTTTGATCAATTTGACAGTTTGTTGGTTTGCAAGTTCGCAAGTTTAATAGGTGAACATCTAAGAGACTTAAGCAAGATGGCCTCTAAGCAAGGGGAAGCTTCTAAGGTGACAATGTTTGCATCCATGATGGATGACTTCTTTGCCATGAAAAGGATGATTGAAGCACTTCACCAGGCTAAGTCTGAAAGGCTTCAAGAACCTGAGGAAGCCAACCAGCATCTCCAATTGGAAAATGTTGAGTTGAGGAGTCACCTTGAAGACTTGGAAGATGAAAAGAGGAAATTACACCTGATGTTGCAGAGTGTTGTGGAGGAGTATATGGGAGAAATTTATGCGATAAAAAGTCCTCTCAGGATTAAAAATTCTAACATTTGTACTTTTTGTCCACACTTAGAGGATTCCTCATAGTTTGGAGGCTTCATCTACAATAGTTCAAAAGGATCCATTGGCAAACATTTAGGAAGTTGACCAAGCGACAGAGAAGGTAATAAATGAAGTAAGTTCAATTTCTTCCTTTAACCATGATCATTCTTTTGCAGCATTTGAAAAACATACCAAGGGTATCGGTATGAAGTTGCTAATGAAGATGGGATACAGTGGGAAAGGCCTTAGAATTCATGGCCAAGGAATAGCTAATCCCATAGAAGTGGTAGAATGACCTCGTTATACAGGACTGGGTTATGATAAAGAAGAAATTAGAGAATGTTCCAAAACCACGTTTGTGAGAAGTTCTTCAAGAGATGAGTCAATGTAGAAAGAACTGCCACAAGCTGAAGGTGGACTACACTATGATAATAACAGTGACTACAAATCATCTCCTAGAAAATATGAACATGATGGAGGAAATTCTAAGGCAGATTACCTTCAACAGTTGGGCACAAAACCTAACAAAGGCAAAGCGGGTTCTCCTAAACAGTTCAGTGCTCAAGCTAGTCAAGGGAAATCCAAAGGTGATAAATACTTTAAATCTATTGTTGATTTTGAAAGTAGTAATTCTTTTGTGCAAGCCTTATGGAATATGCGACCATGCACATTTTTTCATGCACCTAACCACTATGTAGCAAGGTATAGAAAGAAGCAGATGCTTTGTAGAAAGCTATTCATGCAAGCTAAGGAGACAACGAGGCATGCATCACACCTTCAATGTTACACTCTGAAGAAGGAAACTACAATGCAAGACAAAGCTCAAAATTATTGTACTCACTGTAAAATCAATGGGCATTAGGTTGAGAAATGTTGGAAGCTGCACCCAGAGCTTCGAC
This sequence comes from Sequoia sempervirens, assembly GCA_007258455.2. Lineage (NCBI taxonomy): Eukaryota > Viridiplantae > Streptophyta > Pinopsida > Cupressales > Cupressaceae > Sequoia > Sequoia sempervirens. Next base: position 5,678 of record VDFB02009750.1, on the reverse strand, counting down.
ACTCACCAAGGTCTATAAAAGAACCCAGTCAACAAGAGGTTGTAGAGGTAAAGGAATAACCTATGATTACCATCCCTGAGGCAGTCCATGTAGAACCTCAGTAGAAATAGGAGTAGTTGGAAGAGGAAAGTTCCTTTGTTCAACTCCATAAGAGATGGGAAAACATGTTGACTAAATAGTTGTGTCAACTTTGTTTTATGTTACCTTTTGGATTGTGGTAATATGTTAGTTGATGTAAAACCAATATGGTTTTTGAGTGAAAGACTCTAAATGAAATTGTTTTGCAAGTACTTGTATGAAGTTGTATTACTCTAAGATTGAGATTTTGTAAGGATTTTGTAGCCATATCTCTTGTAATCAGAAGGAGAATACTTGAAGACTTCTTTATGTAGGTTAAAGACTTGTTGTTTGCATATTTATAGAGTACTCAAGTGATTGACACAAATTATCGAGGCGAGAATGTGTCACTAAGCTTCTATGAAGAAGAAGACCATGGATAGGCCATCTGCACATTAGGACTTGGAGTTGCAGAGAATGGTAAAGAGTGACCTATATGTTCTAGCTTCAAGACTCAGTTGGATGATGATTAGGCATACAAGGGGTTGTTCTTTTCAATAGCCTTGTTGCTACGACAAGCATGGACAAAGCTGAATGGTGAAGCCTTGAATCAGCTATTCTGAAGTACAAAGGTGAAGGAATGTATTAAGTTGAGATACAATAGCCATTGTTCGAGCAATTCGTGAGTGGGGAGGAGCATCCGTATTATGCTAGAATATTCCTTGGTATTTCCATTGCTCAAGCAGTTCGTGAGTAGGGAGGAGCATCAATGTTATGCTAGAATCTTCCTTGGTATTGTTGAGGCCCTATTGATTTGTAGAGAGGGATGTTTCAAAGGAACAATACACTTTTGGAGACCAAAATTTTTTTAGTGGGGAGGCTTGATCCAAGTGGATCTCAGAACCCTAAAAATTTAACTGTTCTAGTTGCCTTTGAAGTCAGCATCATGTTGAAGTGCTCAAAAAATTAGACTCAAAGCAACTTGAATGGGCGAAAAAGAAGCTTGTATGTCAAAGTTATGGCTAGTCAAAGTTTGGTCAAACCAAGTATAGAGGCCCTTAAGAAAGGTGAAAAAAATGATCGACTCGAAACCAATCAAAATCGACATCAAAACGAAGAGCTCGTAGACATGAACCCAATGCCATTCATTTTTCCAAAATCTGAGCCTATACATGAAAGTTATCACAAGTCAAAGTTGGCGGCTATAAGGGTTGACCAGGTCGTACGGATGATGATGTCAGAATGACATCAATATGATGGCGTGGCAGACTGTATGGTATGGGAAGTGAGTTGGATCAATTAGGACTTGACACGTGGCAGTCTGTACAATGACATGGTTGTGATGTAGCAGGTACAAGACCAGCATCAATAGGTCTTTGACAACATGGTGATGACATGGCAGTGACTGTGTTTGATTAGCGAGTTACATTGTGCCATGTGGCACCTTCTCGGTGCACCATGTGGCACCTCCTTCATCTGCGGGTTCAACCATTTACCAAAAATATGGTTGGGGGATTCGACCCCCCGTGTAATACCCCCATGTTGTTGATATTCTTTGCTACTACTTGTTACTATTATGTGTTAGTGTGATACTGGTTTGTGATGGTGATTAGTTCACCGGCTTAGTGTGTATGGATGCATAGTCTAGTTGATTGCTACATTTGACATTATTATGATGATTTATGATACTTTGTGTGGTGTTTAGATTATTTGATTATGCACTGGTTTTTCCTTAATATTATATATGTCGATGTTGTGATGCTATGATGTTTAATTTGGTTTCAGTAATACATTGTGATGCAGTGGTTTAGTAATTAGTTTATGATGTGATCAGTTAGTTTAGAAATGTTATTTTATATTTGATATTGTAATTGTTAGTGTAGCTTAGGTGAGAGGACAGTGTAGCACCACTCGTTTACGAGTGCCCTGCTACGCTATAATTCCTTCTCACGAAATGATATTTTCGATTATATATATATGTGTGTGTGTGTGTGTTACTTGATGTTTATTTGTATGCAGGATTTGCAGGAATAAAGTCTCGATTCCACTTGCTTCGGCAGGACAGGGCGAGCATCAATTTAACCCAACGGGTATAACGTTGAAAAAGGGAGTTGATAAGGAAGTGTCCCCGTCCCAAGTTCGTCATCCTGTTTCGAGTTTTGTTGTGTCATGATTGAGGTTTTGTTCTTGTCTTTGTGTAGTTTGATGGTTGATTATTTATTTTATTTATGGTTAGTGGTAATTTAATTAATCTTATTTCATAAGATTAATTAGTGTTGTCTTGTTGCTTTAATTAATTGTAAGTTAGTTAAATGTTGAGTTTTAAATATATTGTAAATTAAAAAGTTATTTAATTAATTAAAAATGTAAATAATTAATTTAAATGAATATTGATGATGATAATTAAATATTATCTTTTTCTTAATATTAAATTAGAAAATCTTGTGTGGATAATATCTTGAGAAAATAATTAATTTTTAATTAAAATTGTAGATAAGTGTGTGCTTTTAAAAGCTGGAAAAAGGACCAATGAGGGAAGAGAATTTTTGAGGAAAAAGATGAAGAGCTTTATTGATTTTGATTTATTTTTATTATGAAAGAGTTTTTACACACACAAGGTTTTCTCTCTGGTTTTTGGTCTAAATTTTTTTTATTTTTTATTTTTAAAATAGTTTTATGTGCTTATGGGAAAATGAATTATTTTGAAGAAAGGAGTGGTTCAGAAGGGAGCTAAAGACAGGAAACTGAGAGGAAGCCACAAAGGGGATTCTACATCTAACGAAGGACTCCAGGTTTTCTTCTTTTAATTTATTAGTATTTTATTGTTTTATAAACAATATCCGGTTTGATGTGTTTCGAAAACCCATTCCTCTATTTCTTTTGAAAATGGTTTTGTGATTGAAAACTTGTTTGTATTAAACCCTTGAATCTTCTGTAAGAAACTTTAGTAAAATCGTTTTGAAATTCTTCAATATAGTTTAGTAGTGAAATTTATTGTTATAATATTATTCTGAATTTCTTGTTATATATATATGTAAGTAAAAGAAGATATACATTGATAAGTTATTATTCTGTTTTGAGTTATTTAAATGTATGTATTTAAACTTGGTATACCTCTATGATTTTTTAGTTTATGTGAGAAAAAAAATAAAATAAAAAATAAAATAAAATTTATACTTTGTATTTGAAGGTATTAAATTATATATATATATTAAAAATATATATGTATATATAATATATATATATACATACTATTTTTTTTATATTAAAAAAAATACAGATCAATATGTGGTGTTCGGATTTCAAAGTATTATATCGAATAAAATATGATAAAAATAAAAATAAAAATTGTTTTTTTGAATTATGTGTTTCATTTTTTTTAAAACTAAAACTAAAATAAATAAATGAATGAATAAAATATCTTATGGGGGGGAGGTGGTCGGCGGTGGCCGTACCACCCCCAACCCCCCCTACGGTACTGTACGCAGCACCATGGGCTGTGTACAACAACCAAGGCTACGCATAGCAGTTGTCCAGCCGCGTGGGGCTACAGCCTCCCCTATGGGAGGTACGCAATACTCCCTACGGGGTGTGGGCTGTTTAAAAGTTTTTTTTTTTAAACTTCATTTGTATTTTTATTTTTATGTTAATTCATTTATTCGTCATTAATTTCGATTTATATATTAATTATAAATATATATATGTATGTATGTATGTGTATGTATGTATATATGTGTGTGTGTGTCTCTCTGTGTGTGTGTGTGTGTGTGTGTATGTATGTATGTGTTAATTTATATTATAATATATGGCAACTTTATAATATGATTTAAAGAATGATTTTAATATATATATTTTAGTTTATATATATATATGTATATATGCATGAAAAGTGTATATACATTTATATATTTATATATATATATATAAAAGATTTCATGATATGTTGTGATTATGAATTTAATTGGGTAATTTTAAGGAAATTGCAATACTAAGTGTCGTTGAGAAAATTAGAAATAAATTATGTGTTTTTATTTAAATCATATATTCTTGAATTATTGATTTATTTATTTGATGATATTATTGTGTGTTGGAAATGTTTATATGGTGTTTTATGTAATTGTTTTCTCTCGAGATTATTGGTGAATTTATTGGGGTTTTCTCTTTTTGGGTTTATGTCTTGTGGGAAACCCTAGAGTTAGTCTATCCTATTATAGGAACTTAAGTTGTTGTTTAGGACTTCCAGAGGCAGGGGTACTGATGTGTAATTGTGATCTCGTGTTTTGTTGCTTGGTCTATGTTTTGACCATGGTTGTAATTTAGTTTACACTTGGATTGTACTATGTTGTGGATGTGTTTCATATGTTTTGGGCAAGATGGTTATGCCTCGCAGATGATCCATTTGGTTGGTTCAGTAATTCTTGTTGATACAATCCTGTTGTGTTGGATATTTTTGTGTTGAGTGTTTAGAGAGAGTGGCTCTAAGTGGGGGCCGACGCATAAAGGGGTTGTCAGGGTAACCCACATAGAGTTAGAGTAATCAGTGGTAACCTAAGTAATAAATTATGGGTGGGGATTAACATTAATAAGATAATTGTGATGCCTCGTTCGCCTATTAGTGCTATCACAAACTAAAGGGGACCGGGAAGGCAGTGGTTGGCAAGATCGTTGCCTTGTCTTCACGAAAGGTTAATGATTCCGCATGAGTAACCCTCTGGAGCAGCGCCTTGAGATAGGTTGTCAAGAGAACCATAGATGGAGGCGGCATCTTGAACTAGGTTGTCTGGATAATCCATGTAGAGATGGAGGCAGCACCTTGTGATAGGTTGTCTGGATAATCCATGTTAAGCCATGCGATGACACTCTCCTCTAACATTCCATTTGTGTGGTTTTATTGAAGTCCTTTGGAAGTAGTTTTTTGATATTACGACTTGAGATTTATTGATGATGTGTTTCATGACTTAATGTTGTAATATTTGGAAAGTGATATATTGTTATGTTTCAGAGCGGTCTATTGTTATGTTTTTTGGTGATTTATCATTGATGAGTTTTCAGTGTGGTCTAGTGATATTATGTTATCTTGTTTGGAGTTAGTCCTGTGTCACTATTAGACGTGCTTGGTCGGAGATCCTTCCTTATCTACTCCTAGCATGGGGGTGGTTGGGTGGAACATGCTTCGCACCCCGTTGGGTTCCCTTTGGTTGCAGTTGTTTCTTTCATTGCAGATTTTTGTAGGTGCAGATGATCCAGTTTGCTTATGTACTATATGTATGTTCATACTTCAAATGTAATGTATTTATTCATGTATCGACTCCCACATGTGTTGGGAGGATCTTGATGTAATTTGTTTATATGCTCACTATGTTGTACTATCAAATTGATGTAATGTATATTCTGGCCATGTAATCATTCGAGAACTATCTTTTGTAATTACTGATTATGTCATGTTGTATCTGTCGAAATATATATACTCTATATCTTTATAATTTCATTTATTGTCATATGTCTATAAGGTTTTAATTGGTATGTTTACATCTTTTATGATGTTGTTAATGGATGTCTAAATGATGTTGTGGATGAATGGAATTTACGTTATTGGTTATTCAATCTATTATCTATGTTAT
>VDFB02009749.1:0-60299 GCA_007258455.2 Sequoia sempervirens | reverse complement strand
AAAAGAATGTTGAGAAGTATAAGAAAAAGGAACATTTAAATAAGAGGAATTCCCAATTCATAGTTGGAGACTTGGTGATGGTACACTTGAATAAGGAGAGACTTCCAAAAGGAAAGTATACCAAACTCATGATGAAGAAGATAGGACCTTGCAAGGTGGTCCACAATTTTGGCCAAAATGCTTAAGGAAATAGAGCAACCTCCTAGGGTGGCAATCTCTCCTATCTTCAACATTTCTGACTTGTATCCTTTCAAAGCTTTTGTGAATGCAGGTGATGGAGTAGGTACAACAACAATGGAGGATAAGATTGAGTGAAGGAACCACCCCCTAGCCAACCTATGACTCTTGAATGCATGCTAGAAACTAAGGAGACAAAGAAGACTAGAAGGAAGGTTTACAAGGAATACTTGGTCAAATGGCAAGGTCTACCTGAAGAGGATGCAACATTGATGTCAGAAAATGATATTAAACAACATGGAACTATTGTAGAAGACTTGATCTCAAAGAGGACTTGAGATCTTTTTCTTGCTTGGGAGTATGGTGTAGGAGCACCCATGGGTTTAAGGGAGCTAGAATAATTTTTCATGTTTTTGTTTCTTGGTTTATGGATGGAATAATGTCTTATGGACCATTTCAATGCTTTGTAGTAGGTCTTCTAGGTTTTTGGTTGAGTTTTTGGTCTTGGTGACCAACTTCTTTGTACAACAAGGTCTCCATCTTCCTTTGTAAGTCTAGTGCATCTTGGAAAAATAAGGAAAAAGGATACCTTGTTGTATCTAGAAACATGAGGGGAGTCACCTTACTTTTTGACAAGGTTTCAAATGTATTAGACACATTTTGGAAGGCTCTTTGTGGTCGAGTTGGTAGAAGTTGCTCACATTGCCTTAACTAGGCAATTAGAAGTCAAAGCATGAGATTAGTTATTTTCCAACATCTCTCTTTTCAAAAGATAGTTGAAAGAAGTTTGAGGTAGTTTGTAAGACTTCAAATATGCCTCTCTTGGTCGAGGCAAGGTTGATGTTGATGTTTTGAAGAACTTTCAATAAGAAGTTTGTTGTTTTTCCTATGTTTTTGTGAAGAATTTGTTGATCCCATACTTTGTATGGACCATATGTTCACTTTCATGCTCCAAGACCATAATGGTTGGATAGGTAATTGAATAAGATTTCCTTTGGAATTGGAGTGGTGAGATTTCATTGAGTATCAAGGGAGATATTCCAATTTCTCTATCAGGTGGTCTTAAAACCCTTAAAATCAGGGTTTTGGGTGAAAAATGTATATTTCTTCCATTCCCACGTTGTAAAATTGTTAAATCTCAGTGGGATGGAACATGTAAGGTTATACTATCATTACCTCAATGTTTTGGAGAGCAGAAGGTTCATTGTTGGAAGTTGTGCATGAATTTTGGTTTGACATCTCTATGTGGCAAGCATAATTGACAAGCAAAAAAAAGAGTTTTTTCTTGATTTTGAAGAATCTACTTAAGAGGCACTTAGGAATGGTGGAAAGAAGTGTGGAGAACCTGTAGGAATTTGAATTTTGGCTTTGGGGTGAAGGGGAAAGCCTAGATAGTCACGACCTAGGTGTAGGTCTGTGAATTAGGCCTTTTGGAGCAGTGGTAGAAAGGGCCATTGTGAGTGATGTTTTGAGAGTCAAGAGGAAGGGGTTTGGAACCTTGTAGCATGGGTCCATCTTAGGGGTTTGAATCCATAGGTTTGGTGTCTTAATAGGCTTCCCTATATTTTTATTCTGATTGTCCTACTGGGCAAGGGTTGCAAGCCTTAAGACAAAGTGAGGTCTAAGTCACCATAGTGATGGGTGTTTGTTGAAACCTAAATGCTAGAGGGTTGTTAAACCTTGTTTTGACTTAATTAGACATGATCCAAATGTTTTCAAGCTTTTTGAGTGGTCTAAGTTGTGAACACTACATGTGTGGGGTTGATCTCTTAAACAATAGTGGAGTTTAGGACTCATGAGAGTATTCGAGAGAAGCATTCAGTGGAGTGACTTTGCCATTTGTGATTGTGATTTTTCCTTCCCTACCACTCTGCATCATTTATAAAGCTTATGTAGGCTATTTACATGGTGTTTGTGGTGGTGGCAGGAGTATTTAAGGTTTGTAAGTACCTTATACAATAAAACCTCCTTTGTAGGGATTGATTTGTGCATAAAATAAGCTTAGTCAATAAACATGATGTGAGTAATGTCTTCGAAGTCAGATGAAATGATTGAGGTGTAAATGGTTGATTGTAGTATCTTGGTCTTGAGGAAACTAGTTGGTAAAAGTGAAAATTTGGTGAGTTGTTTAAGGAATTGAAAGATTCAGAGCTCTTTATCAGGTTTTTTCTTTGAATTCATATAAATTATTGATGATAAAGGTGAGTTAGGATCTGATGGATATAGGTTGTAACATGAAAGATTGGTTTTTGGTTATTTTTCCTAGGTAAAGAAAATTGAGTAGAAGGGTTCCTTGGTGAATGATGAAAGATTGGATTGTTAAGTGACTCTAATTAGGTTTCTTGTGCACAAATTAGTCATTTTTGTTGATAAATAAGATGTTTGAAGCTTGAGGATGATAAGAAGAAGTATTGAAATGAGTTGGCTTGTTGTTTCCATCTATTTTGCAAATGAAACAATGTGATTTTTGATGAAAAGAGAAAAAAAATAGTTTCTTATTCAATTTGATCTTCTCCTGATTCAATTGGGTTAGATTTTGATGTAGGAGCACCTAGGTAATCAAATACTTTTCAATTTTGCAAAAGGGATGAGTGTTCAAATTTGTATTCAGTCAATCACAAAAGGTCATGGAAAAATTATGTAAAGCATGTTCAAGGTCATATGAGGTCTTATTTGAATGTATTTAAGGTTATGGGTAAGTTCTAGGTGGTCAAAGTGGGAAAATGCAAACAATGCAATAATGTAATATTGTTAAAAGTTGTTAAATTGACAAAAACAAGGAAATCGGGCATATTAAGGGTTAAAGGGGGTAGTTTCAACCAATGGAAAGATATTTATGGAAAATGAAACATCTTTAAAAGGCATGCAAAGGTAAGAAAAAGTAGAAGTTTGTGTTCTTGTAATTAGATTTTGAAATGAAAATTCCCTCTCTGAGTTTGTAGCATTACTCTGGATTGTTTTGTTTTCTTGTGTTGGTAATTTAGGAACACCCAAAGTTAAATAATAGTGTGAATACATGTAAAGAGGAGTTAGTTTCCAATTTCAAGAGTTTGCAGCATTACTTTGGATTGTTTTGTTTTCTTTTGTTGGTAATTTAGGAACACCCAAAGTTAAATAATAGTGTGAATACATGTAAAGAGGAGTTAGTTTCCAATTTCAAGATTTGGACTTGGTTAGTTTTAGGAAACAAAAGAATAAGAGGCAGTTTTCAGTACCTGATAGAGTCCTTTTAGAAGCAAGTTTTGAGAGTCCAATAGGGTTTTTTTTCACTACTCCACCAATGTAGGTCAACTAAATTGGTGGAGTAGGTTAATGTTAGGATGTTTTGCATGTTTTTGATGATTGTAAGTGTAGGGAAAAGCAAGAATACCATGGCGAAGTTGTTGCTACACTGGAAAATAGAGGATTTTCCTACACAAAGTGATGCTACAGTCATGGTTCATGAATAAATAAAGTGTGCAGAGGATTGGAAATGATGTAGAAGGTCTTGGTAGACATAAAAAATCATGTTCTAGGTGGTGGCTAGATAAATAGAGGTTTGCAAGAGTATTCTTGACAAAACCCTCCTTGATTTGTGCTTTTACACCCTATAAACGAGGGTTTATTGGATCAAAACATTTTCATGGTTTTAAATCCCTATAAATGCTGAAATATTGAGTTATAAGACATGCTTGAAGACTTTTTTGAGGTTTTGAGTGATTTGGAATGGTTTTGAAGGGGTCTCCTTTGTAAAATAGGCCTAATCTACTAGCCTTTCTTCAAAGGACAGTCTAAAATCTGATGATTTTCTTTATGTCAAACGTCTAAGAACTTTGATATTTTGTGATGTGATGGAAAGTGTTTCTAAAAGTGAATTGAGTCTTTTAATAAGATTTGAGATAGGAATGTAACTACCCAATTCAATGGTTGATAGACCTACTAGAAGAATATGATATTGTCTAATACAAACAAAGATGCTTGTTTAAAGAAAGGAAAGGATGATATTGGGTGCTTGGTTACTATCAAAATAATGATATTATTGATGTTACTAAATTTTGTTAAGGTTTATAAGACATGTTTAGTGACTTTGATGGTTGGATGGGTAAGTATTATGAAGCCTTTTGAGAAAATCGGTGATTAACCACAAGATGATAATCAAGATTTTGTTGTAGCATGAGTTTGTAACATGTAAATAGACTACTGCAATCAAAATAAGGTGATTACAATGATTGATAATGGACTAATAACAGTGAGGTATGGTTTAGTTGATTTGTTGCCTTGGTTAATAAATGAAATGATGAATTGTTCAAGTGTCAATAATCAGGTTTATGTTGTTTTTATGGTGGTTGAGAATGATATGATTCTAATTGATTAAGTCAAAGTTTTCTTTAATAGCCAATTTTTGCTTTGAATGAGTTGATTGGAATACTAATTAGTGGAATGATGAATGATGGCCTATGGAATGCCAAGAGAATTTGAGTGCATTTTGGTTGAATGAAAAGTAGATTTTTGATGAAATTATATTTGATCTTCTCCTAATTCTATTTGGGATTGAAATCCCTTGAAGAAATGATGTTGATGGTGTTTTTTGGGTGCTCTGCATCAGATGTAATCTGATGATTGAGTGTTTTGATATGATTCTCTGCATCAATAACTACCTTTTCTATGCTATTGCTTACTATTATGGTTTCACATATTTCTTCCAAGCATGCATATTTTTTCGTGCAGGTTCACCTTAGCAAGCACATGCCTCCATGTGAAGTAATTGCATTGTGCTACTTATGTTGACTTTCTAAACAACTATATTGTATAGTTGAAATTTTTGTCATCTATCAACATCTAGAAATTAGTTATGGAATTTGAAGTAATGCTTTGAGTTTGAATGATGTGTAATGTAACGTAACCAACAATATGAATATAAAGTACACAAATATATTAAGTAGAATTCATTAGTTAATTTATCTTTATTCTATTACCTTCGTGTATGTTTGAGTGAATCCACTGGCACTAGGAGGTGTTTGCTTGAAACCGCCAATATTAGCCTGTTCAATATCCAAAATCGCATGTATTAAAATACCTTTAGTAAAAAAATGCTATTAACATGTAATAAATTTATAATTGTTTACTAGTTACATACCCCATTGATAGGTGTACTACAAAGATAAGTAGGTGGATGATCGGTGTATCCAATCTCAACACTATGACCTTGCAATTTTATTAAAATAATAAAACTAAATTAGTTAGTCATGCGTTTTAGAATCAAAATTTAATAAATCAAATTCAATGAACATGCTGACTTTTACCCGACTATCAATGCCATATGCATGATGTAAAATGTCAATCCTCCTCTCCATCCCCATAGTAGCATATAGATCCTATGTAGCAGCATACGGATCCTATGTAGCAACATACATATCCTGTGTAACAACCTCTTGAGTGTCGGTCGGGTCATATAAACAAGTTGCCCTACAAGATTGACACACATGGGTTCGAAGGCCACCACCCATAGACTCCCCTGAATGGCGTTGTATAATAGGGCTAGTACGATGGATGACACTATGGGTCAAAGTGTTGATCACCTGCAATGTCTCTATGTCAGCACTCTACTTCGCAATGGCAGGCATACCAATGTGCTGACGAGGCAGGCTAGTGAGAGGTTGTCTTCCTTTCCATGTAGGATACAGCTATGCACCAGGCCTATCCTGAGCTGACCCCCCACCTCTCCCCTGGAACTCCCTCATATCAAAATAATTTGGGATTTGGTTCAATACAAACTCACTATATAGTTTCCTAAGAAAATATTGGGGGACTTCACAACTGTTGCATGGTGGGTAATCAAAGACCAAGTACCACCTATCATAAAAACAGTTCCTAATCTCTTGGTGGTGGCACCAATTGTAGTACCCCTCCTCTTTCTAGTTGGATGTATTATTTTTCTTTGCGTTCATTTGCTACTTGTGATTATGATGGTACTGTTAGTATGTGATTTGGTTAGTTAGACTTTTGATGATGATGTTATTCCATTAGTAGACATGATTATTTCATATGACATTGTGGTTGGTAATGTTAGTTGATTTTCAGAATTATGATATGATGCAGTGATTTAATTAGATATGTTATGAGATGATTGTTAGTTAGAAATGTTGATTTATTGGTTATATTATAATTGTTAGAATAGATGTGATGAAGGACAATATGGCATCACTCGTTTGCGAGTGCCCTGCTATGTTGTGATTCCTTCTCACAATGCAGTACTTCGATTTAATGCGTTGATGATTATATATATATGTATGTATGTAGGTATTGCAGGTACAAGTCTCGATTCCACCTGCTTCAGCAGGACAGGGCGAGCACCAATAACCCAACGTTAAATGTTGAAACAGAGGTGACGATGAAGTCCTCCCGTCCCATGATGTCAGATCGTCTCGCTTGATTGGTATTGTGCATTTCTGTAATTGTCGTCATTGTGGTTTATCTTGTGTATGTCGTATTTTATTAATGTGAGTATTTAATAGGTTGTGATTTAGTTAATTGAATGCGGATAATAATTGTTTATTTTAATGTTGATTTATTTGTATGAAAATATTTAAATGTTTTATTTAATTTTTATAAAGTCATGTGTTTTGATTAAATGATAATTAAATATTAAAGGTATTTTAATTATTTTAATCAATTATCAGGTGGAGGATAATTATTAGAATAATTTATTTAATTAAATAAGAAATGTGTTGTGCAAGAAAGTGGTAAAAATAGAAATTAAAACAATAAAACAAATAAAAGAATGAAAAGATTGGGTGAGCCAATAAGAATAGAGTTCTGAGTAAAAAGCTGGCTTTTAAAGAATGATTTTCCTTTATTTTTTATTTTTAGAGTTTTTGAGAAGAGAGGGATATTATCTTTTATTTTAATTAAGAATTTTTGTAAGTTTTCACACACAGGAGATTAGGGATTAAGAAGTTGCACAAGTTATTAGGTATTTTTGAATCTGAAGAGAAAATGAATTTGGACCGTTTGCTAATTTGAAGGGAGATCTAGAAAGGGTTTTGAAAATCTATTACTAGTTATTTTGGAGTCTCCTGATCAAAGGATCGGGTTCGAGATTTGAGCACAGCGACTTAGAGGAGATTCGAAGCAAGAAGGAGGAGCTCTTCGTAAGGACCGTCAGAAACAATCTTCATCAAGTTCTCGAATAAGCGTAGGACTTCAGGTTTTAACCTACTCCTCTCTGGTTTTCTGATTTAGGAGAACAAGAAAAACAAATTAGATTATTAGGTGAAAGAGAAATAAAACCTTAGACAGAGAAATTTAGGGAATAGTGAAAACTATGAAAAATACTCATCCATTTTGGTATCAAATAATGATGAGTTGTGAAAATAGACATTATAATCTTGAATTGAAATTATTTGTTTGTCTTGAAAATATACATAGCTGTTCAAAAAAAAAAAAAAAGTATTCTGAAGATTATAAAATATATCTTTTATGAATTTATATATATATTCATAGATGAATATATATATATATATATATATTTATATAAATTAATTCTATACTGCCTTCTATCCTTTGTGCCTGTGACTAAAATGTTTGTTCCTCTGTAAGTTATGAATAGTTGTATTCTATAAATATATATATATATATACAATTTCGTATATATATATATACATATACATATATTAATTAAATTCTTGGCACATAGTTATATTTATCTGGAATCCTTGTGTTTAAAATCGTTTTGTTTTCTGGGCCGAATAGCCGTCGGTTTTTTCCGTGCCAGTGAAGGACGAATTTTTTTTTTAATTAAATTAAAATAAAAAAAATGAATTAAAAAAAATATAAGGGTGAAAGTTTAATTTTAATGTTTTGTTTAAATTGTATTGTGGGAAGGGAGGGACGGCGCAGCCGTACCTCCGCACCCCCTCTCCCTACACGTTGGCTGCGAGTACATCAGTCACATGGATTGCTGTACGCAGCAGTCCTACGGACTGCTGCGCATAGTAGTCACATGGACTGCTGTGCGCAGTCCTATGGACTGCCAGCCATGGAGGCCCGTGCCCTTTTTTGTTAAATTAAGTTTTTTTTTTATATATTAGATTTGATATATATTTTAAATATATTTGTTAAATTTTAATAATACTAATATATATATATATATATATATATATATATATATATAATTAATGCTATTTTTATTATTTGATGAGTATTTAATTTAATAAATATAATAATTATATTTAATTTATTTAATTTATTGAATATATTAATTATAATTTATTTTATTATTAAATATAATAATTGCAACATATCCAAAAAGGAAATGTTGATTATTTTATTTAATATTTTTGTTAGTTTATAATGTAATTGTATTATAGTTTAAAGGTTAATTTGTATTGTTGTGTAAATAAGGGTATTATTTTTATGGGTTGAACGAATCATTTAAACTGGTATTTGTTTTAATTTGTTATTGTGGAAATTATTATTGTACGAGATGTAATGTGGATTATTTTTAAATACATTTAAACCTTGGATTGTTTTTAGCACTCTGGATGTAATAGGAATGTTTAATGAAATTGAGTTAATTTGTGATTTTGGTTATGTAATCAAGTGAGTCATTTTCCTTAACTATGAAGTCTTGCGGTCTTGTTATTGTCTTCCTTTCTTTATGGTTGTAAATTTCACTCGTAATGTGGGAACCCTGTTGTCAAAATGTGAAAACCTTGTTCCAGAGGCTTGTCTTTTAGAGTGTTATTCTCCTCTTGATTATGCTCTTGAGTGTTATTGGTTTTATGTGTGGAAGGGTTGAACAGTTTTGTAAGACTTTTGATTATGAGTGATGCGAGAGGGTTAATGCCTTGCATGGTTCTTGTTTTAGTATTATGTTCGTGATGTTAGTTCAACCCTTGCCTATTTTGAGATATGTTAAGGGTCATAGGGAGAGTGGCTCTTCATGGGCGCCAGCGCCTCAGTTGGAGGAAGTGCCAGGGGAACCCACGTAAGAGTAGTTAAACAAGTGATAACCTAAAAATAGAATTTAGGGGGATGGGTAGTAAAACACACAAGATAATTAAAACATGATTCCTCGTCTATGCATTAGGGCTACCGTAGACTAGTGATAGACTGAGTAGGCCGTGGTCGGCAAAGTCGTAGTCTCATCTTCATGAGAGATTATCGGCTCCGCATTAGCTACCCTATGGTGCCGGTGCCTCAGTTAGGAGGAAGGGCTAGGTGATCCATAGATGGGTGTCGGCGCCTCAGATGGAGGAAGTGCCAGGGGATCCCATGAGAGCTATGCGATGACACTCTCCACTAGACACTTTTGTTCTTGTTTCTTGTGTTTGGATATGTGATCTTTATGTTGTTTTCGAGGGCTAGGGAATCCATAGATGGGTGACGGCGCCTCAGTTGGAGGAAGTGCCAGGGGATCCCATGAGAGCTATGTGATGACCCTCTCCACTAGACATCCTTGTCCTTGTTTCTTGTCGCCTCTAGATTTTGTTATATTTATGTTGTTTTCGAGGGCTAGGGAATCCATAGATGGGTGCCAGCGCCTCAATTGGAGGAAGTGCCAGGGGATCCCATGAGAGTTATGTGATGACCCTCCCCACTTGACACCCGTCTGACTGGTTTCTTGTTGCCTATGGAATGGTGTATTGAATGGTTGATTTAGAGTTATTATGGAATCGTGTTCTTTTTATTGGTTCTAATTTATTTGGAAATGCATTTTGGGTGTTGGTTCGGTTCTTCTAGATATTGTAATCTTGATGATTGTTTATGATTCTTGTGAATTTGTTTTATGATTCCTATGTAGTTACTTGTATAACTGGTGGCACTTCATGTTATTGTGATGAGTTCTTAGTTTTAACTTGCTATGTGATTCATGAACGTTGATGGTTGTTCATTGTATGCTTGAGTTGTACTTGTTTTGTGTCATGTTGTTGTTGAGTCGGTTTGACATTCATGGTCGGGTTCACTTCCTCATCCCCTCTGAGCATGGGCGGTGAGTTACTTGTAATTCACATGGTTGGGTGGAACGTGCTCCGCACCCGTTGGGTTCCCCATCAGCATCTTGTCTTCTCAGCTTTCCGCAGTGGAGTTGTACCAACATACACTTGAAGTTCCTATTTCATTATTCTTGTATCAATTCCCATCTTGGGAAATTCAATGTAATTCATTTATCAAGGAAAATTTGTAATGTAATATTATAACGATGATGTAATAGTGAGGCTCATTTATAACTGTATTAAGAGATTTATCATGGATGTATTATGTGATGTTTATTGTTATCGCATCATGGTTATTGGATGTATCATTGTTTATGGTTATTATAAAGTTAATGGTTATGTTGTAATCTTTATCTTTATTTCCGTTTAGTTGTTGTGATGTAACCTCGCGTGCCCTAGAGAACCAAGTGTGTTAATGTTGTGTAATAAGTTATGTGGTTATGGTTTAATGTTATTGCTTGTTTACTTTTATTATTTAAAAAAAAAATTATTTGCTTTGTGTGTGTTCTCTGGGGTTTGCACGTCGGGCGTTACACCAATGAATAGGAAAACTCTTCGCATTGAGGCTAATATTTTGATTTGTTCTATGGTTAGTGAATAAAGAGCACAAATCGCCTTTAGTAATTTATAAATCTTTTACTTGTTTGTATGATAGTTTATCTACATAATATGCCCTAGCTACCTGCCTCCTATCTTGCCATCCCATTATTTGTTGGGTTATTGAATCTACATTTTTTAACATCTATTTCATTGAATTTTCTAGTGTCATTCTTTCTGTAGTTGAAGCATTTGGATCACTCAACGTACTAATGAGATCCTCAATTTGTTTTTTGTTGTTTTCAATTTCACTCCTCAAATTTTATTGAGTTCCAGGAGAGTGTTGAGTGATTGGTGAGGGAGGTTGATTTTGTTGAGGATTTTTCTGAGGAGGATTTGCTTGTTCTTCTTGTTGATGATTTTTAGGATTTTCAAGATTATTTGCATCTCCTAAAAATTTAAAAAAAAAATCAAATCTAACCTAAAATAAACAAAATCAACTTGAAACTAAGAAATTCAAAACAAATAGCAAACAATACTTACCTCCTGCACCTCTTTGTTGTCATGGCGCCATCTTTGCAAACAAAAAGAAACTATTGTTGATGAATTTTGTAGAATGCCTCCTCCTAGAACGCGAGCACGAAAATGAGGGTTTTTGGCCGTGGGAAGAGTAGAAAAACAAAGAAGAGAAATGAATAGATTTCACTTTTTTTTCCTTTTAAAATGCCATAACGTGAGTGCATTATAACGCACTCGCATTATGGAATTTTCAATATTTTTTTGAAGTTGGCCACAAAAGTGTAACCCAACTTCATGCACCCACCCTTGGAGGGAATTTATTTTCCACTTTCTAGTCACCAAGCACGTGGTTTGCTATTTTTTCGTCAATCAATTGGACTTCTTCTTCTTGCACATGTAAAGGCTCTCTATAATATCCATAGCCTGAGGTTGTTCTAAGAGAGATTGTGCTCTCTCAATAGCCTCCTTTTACCTTTGCCTTGAAACTACAATTCTAGTAATCCCTTAGATTTGCAAAAGCTCTTTCAAAAAGATTTTAAATTACATCATAGGGACTCACATAGAAGGAATTATCTTCATAATGCTCTCTTCAATGTCCATTATGGATCACCATTCCATTTTTCTAGATATAACAACCTCATCACTAGTCAAATTTTTCAACGTGTCATCTTTGTATAAGAAGTGGCGATAGAATCTTGAAAAAAAATTATCCCTTATCTTTGCATGCACAAAGCCTTCCAGGTCAAAAATCCAAACCTCATCTATAGGTAGCCTAAGGTTATTCACCATGATTCCAAATTTTTTATACCCTTCCAGGGCAATAACTTTAAAGTAAGCAAAATAAAATTAGGGATTTACCATAGTACCCTTCCTAGGTTTTCTAAACAATTCAAGATCCATAAAATCAATCTTCCACATCAACTCCATAAATTCCAATTGGTCAGAGACATATAGGGGCAAGAAATTTGGTGCTACTTTAGCTCAATAGGCCCTAATTAGAGTATACTTTGAATTCAAAAACCAATCTGCCCAATTATGTTGTTTAGGTGATTCTATCATCTCCTTTGGGTGCATGATGTTTTTTATTACTGGTGAAAGCCTATGAATAGGTGCCACACCCAAAATATTCAATATACCAAACCGAATGAAATTAGAAAACACCAAATAGTTGGAATTGGAACAATCCTAGTCCCAAATATGTGTCCACATTTGGATTGGAAAAACATTATTCTCATTGTCACTCAGTATCAATTTCAACTTTATTTTCCAATTTTGATCATCCTCAAATAAAATCATATGCATCAATAGAGAATAATGTGGGAAATATAGAGGGAGAAACCCATTATTTAGATTCATGAATTCCTGATGCATTTATTCTGCAACATAACTAACATAATCAAAACCAGTGTTATGATTATAGCCCTATATATCTGCTACCATCACTATCAAATTAGTGGCTATCCTAGCCTCAAAATTATGAGCTAGAACTCGATTCAAGCAATAATATGTGTTATTGAAATAATCAACAAATTCTTCACATTCAAAAGGCTCAATATCTTTTGGGGAAAACCTTTCCTTGCTCTTTCTATGTCGTACAAGCAATCTATTTCTAAAGGAAAATTTGTTCTTCTCAAATTTACCATATAGAACCATACATTTTATGTTAACAATATAATTGGGATTCAACCCAAATACCTCCACAATCTTATCCCTTGTTACCTCAAGGACTACATTTCAATTTTCACTCTTGAATTTTCTGTTTGTGGGATCATAATGTTTCACTAATTCTATCATCACATCCACCTCAAAAAACACATTGGTTATGACCAGCTTCCCAAGGTTAAGCCTCCATAGGTAACATGTCGGATTCTTAGAATAAATTGTCTTAAAAGCATACAAGGACAACTTCCACCCACTCTGAGATTGGACCAATTCTCCAATTTCACCAACATTTTCAATTAATTTTCTCATCATAGAAACTTTCCCTGTGGGTCTCTTGCCAATTTTTGACCCACCCTCTTTTATGTTCTCAAAGGAACCCTCAATGAATTTCTCTTGATTTTTATTTGTACCCCTTGACCTTATGGACACTGCAGGGGTAGTTGGCATAGGGTTTAATGTTACAAATGGTTATGGGTTAACCGTGGATGAAACATCCTTGGTATCAATCCTTTTAACCCTCTTCTTCTTTGGCTTTCTCTTTGGACTAATGTTGGACTCACTAGGCTCTAGTTTGCTCATATTTACAATGTGGCAGGACTAGGGTTTACAATTTTCTTAATAAAAAGGACCTACCCAATTTTAAAACCCAAGATATAATTTGCAAAAAAAAACACTCCCAATCCTTATATAATGTTTACCACACCAATTAAGGAAACTCAATAAGTAAACCATAAGCAAGTCACCTCTCAGATTTCCTACTATTTTGTACACTAGCACAATTTAGTATACTGTATAGGAAGAGATACAACAATTTTCTTACCTAGGTGAACATCTAATACTAATGTTACTGCAATTTCTTGTTGGAGTTCTCTACACTATTTATTTAGCTTCTGTCTTTATTCTCCACTCCTAAGCAGTTCCAAATGTGTAGGAAACAAACCATTCACCTTTTTTACGGCTAGGGAATGGGACGTAACATCATTATTGTTTGATAGAAAGCTTGAGCAAGTGAGTTGAAACTTAGTCATTCATGTTTAAAACTTGGCCATTGATTATCCATTTTTAAAACCACATCAACAGTTCTCCTTTCACCTTGCTATTTTTTTCTCTACTTTAAATGATGTCCTCAGGATGCTGCCATCTTGTCATTCATTTGGAATCCAACACTCATTGTGAATACATTTCACCCTCCACAAGTGCTATCAATGATGTGAGCATCCATGGAATGAGATCTCAACCATTGAATCACTACCCACCTTTTCCAATCTTCATTTTACATTGTGCATTTCTAATTTATGTTTCAAGCTCTAGACCACATCAGTGATGGATGGAAAGTAGCAATGGAACCAGTTCAGGCCACATGTACCTATGTGAAAATCAAAGGCATAAGAGACATCACTTGTGCAAGAGAAATTCAAATCAGTGAAAGAAATTTTGAACAAATGACTCCATCGCTCATCACTATTTTGAATCTCAAAGCTTGGAATGAATCCATGATGAGTGATAGAAGAAAATAAAAATAGCACCAAGGGCCATTACATATCGCTAATTTACATCATAAAACTCATAAGCGATTAGCAATAAAAGAGATGCCAATGATAATGAAAGGAGCACATATATCATGCATCACTAATGTAAAACTCAAGACTCAAAACCTATCCATGATACATGAGACAAAATAAATACCATTCATCACACATCACTAATGTAAATTTTCATTCATAAATCTATCTGTGATGAACAATGAATTAAAGTGGTAGATGGGACTTAAGTGGGACAATTTGGCACATGCTGATAAGTTGTTTCGAGAAAGGGGACCACCTAGGAGGACTTATAAAAAGGACTTAAAGGACTTAAAACATGTGAAATCAAAGGATGTAAAGGCCAAAAAAAGTGAATCGATCAACCTTATAAAAATAAAAGTATTTTGGAGCTAGGCTTGAGGGGCTGGTTATTTCATGAGTTCTAGTGGCATAAGATGTGGGTAAAAGCACAAACCTATGTCACACTTTATAAAGGAATCGACCAACAACAAAAAAAATTCTGAACTTCAACCACATAAAAGTGGTCTTTATGTTTTGAATTTCAAAATGGTGTAAACTAATAAAATGTAGAACTTTTGGTGTAGTTTATTCCTGTAATTTTTAAAATTTTAAAAATAATTGTTTTTATTATGTTTTTATCAATTTAAGGATAAATTGTGGAACGTTGAAAATTTCATAAAAGAGTGACTTCACGGGCTGTCAAGAAACAAAATGAAAAAAACTTCATTTCTCCCTCTTTTTTTTTTCCAAATAGGTAATTTCAATATCCTGTGCATGGAAAAAAAAAATCACATTTTGATGTATATTTTTCTCGTAATAACGTTTTAAAGTCAAACATGTCAGAATTTGACAGTTTTCACGGGCCGTCAACTAATTTCAAAATTTTCAATCATTTTCAAAAAACAAAATATACCCTTTTGAAGGAGACTCTCTCCTCTTATGCCTCGTATAATATTTAAAACATTTTAATAAACTTTACTATCATTTTTTTAATATCAAATCAGCCTCTTTTTTTATTTTTAAAACCTACTTGCATTATTTTAAAAATAAAAGATATCAAAACTAATCAAAATATTATAAAAATTCTATATTTGGATTCTACACTTCAAGCTCTACAAAAGGGTATTTTTATTTTTTGCAAAAAAATCAATCTGACTAGAGAAATACTCTGCCAAAAATGAATGTTTCAGAAAATTCTAAAAAATGATGAGTAAGCTGCCATGTAGGATGCCAACTAGATGTTTTCGGCCGACACGTTTTTGGCCGATCAAGTTTCGGCCGAAACCCTATCGGCCGGGAATGAATCGGCCGAAAAGTAATCGATCGGAACTTTATCGGCCGATAATTACTCGGCCGAAAACTAATGAAATAAAATAAAGTTATTTTCTTTCAAATTTATCAAATTAAAAAAATTCAAAAATAACAAATATTTCAAAATTTTCTCGACTATTTTCGATTAAAGAAGATTTATTTCAACATTTTGGAAGGTTTATCATTTCTGAAATTTACAAGACTTATTTCGACAAAAAAAAAAGGCATTTGGAGAAGAGGAGAGATATTTTTAAGGTGTATTGATCTTTAATTTATTTAATTGATTATGTTTTTTATTGAAAATGCATTTGAAGTTTGTTTTCACTTTTTTTTTATTAAAATATTAACATCAAAGAAATATGTGTAGAAATATATTCATTATTCAATTAAAAATATTTTATGTTTTGCATGTTTATGTTTATTAAAAACTTTTGTTTAAATATTTTATGTTTATGTTTTGCATCTAGTTACAAGCTTTTTAAAATATTTATGCTATATTACATGTACATGTTTCATGGAAAGCTTATGTGTGTACAAATTTGTATGTAGGCAATCATTCAAATTTGAGTGTAATTTGTGATGGCAAATCCAAGGGCTAGATCGAGGAAGTATGAATCGAACACGAGTAAGACAAAGAAAGAGAAAAGTGGATGAAGGAACATCTACTGAACAACAACCCATGGAAAATATTGATGATCAAGGTGACGTACAGGTACAAGAACAAACTGAACCTAGTACTAATATAAATGTTTTGGACTATGGTATGGAAAATTTGATGGAGATGGATGAAGATTCTCTTTTCAATAATATTTCATCTGAAGATATGTTATCTGAAAGCACATTAAAATTACACTCTAAAAAAATATGGGATGAATTTTTTGAAGAGAAATCTCTAATTGGAAGAGCACAGTTAATTGCAAAGTTATTTAGATGAAAAGAAATGACCCCTATTTTGGAGTTGTTAGGGGTTGATAATAGGAAAAATCATCAGATTTAAAACAAACAATTGTTGAAAACCTGCAAGAAGCATTAGAATGTATTGAAAAGAAGAGTTGGTCTAGTGATTTAAGTGTTGCACGTAGAGCGTTGATGACTGTAATTTCTAGTAAGAAATTATCATATAGAAGACAAGTTCAAGCAATTTCTGAATTACTAAATGTTTCTAGGAGAACTGTTCAAAGATATATTGAAAAGAGAGATGAAATAGATGGAAAAATTGAGAAAAATTGGGTAAATATTTGTAGGGTTCCTCGAAAAGATAGAATTTCAGAAGATGTAAAGAAACAAGTTGTTGAATATTGGACCACCCACTCTCGTGTTTCTTCCAATAGAAGGGATACTATACAAATAATAGGTGATGATGGTACAAAAATTTCTCATCCAAAACATTTTATAGATACAACACAAAGTGAACTTTTTGAAGCATTTAAACAAGAATTTTTAAATGTGAAGATTTGTCAAAGGATGTTTGAAACACTACGACCATCATTTGTACGTATAAATAAAGTACGTGAAACTTGTTGTTGTTGAAATCATGTTGAATTTGATCTACACCTACAATCATATAGAAAAGTTATGGCAACAATTGATCAAAATTTAGCCATCCCTGGAAGCACAACACAATTTGTGAAGTCTCTTCTATGTGAAAAATCAAAAAATCCAGATGAATTCAATGTTCAGTGTATAAAAAATGTATGTAATGATTGTGGAGATTTGAAGAATCTTGTACATGTTGATAATAATGAGATGCGAGTTACTTGGAAGAGATTTGAATATGAGACATACTTAATGAAGTTAGGAGTTGAGGCCAAAAAAATTGTTCTCAAAGAGAGTGGATTGCCTTATAATGAATTCATGAGTAAATTTCGCAATATCATATATCCACATATCCAACATTGTCATGGTGCAAGATGGCAATCTAAGCAATTTCATTATTCAAAGAATTGTTTTCCACCAGGTTGTATTCTCTCTATTGTAGATTTCTCTGAGAACTATACATTTAGTCCTCAAACTGAGATTCAAAGTCAATATTATCATTCAGAGCAAGTTGCAATCTTCGTGCAAGTTTGCTACAAGCATACAGAGTTAGCGGTCAATGGAATACAAAGTAGAAAAGATGATAGAATTATCATCAAAGAGGTTCACTTTTATATCAGTGATGATACGAATCATGATAGAAGCTATGTAGCTCATTGTTTCAATTTTTTTTTTGAAGACCTAAGACGACATGGCATAAATCAAGAACAACATTGGATATGGTTTGATGGATGTGCTGGTAAGTACATTGGTTTTTTAATTATTTTTAATTAATTTATATTTACTTTTAAAACTTTAAGACTTAAATTGTTTTTTGAAGATAATTTGGTTTTCTTGAGTGTTTAATTATTTGTAACTTCATAGGACAATTTAAGTCTGCGAAAGCCTTTGTTTGGTTAAGCAGTCAACATGCTAGACACCACACCAATTTTTTGTGGAATTTTTATGAGAGTGGACATGGAAAAGGAGAGAACGATGGAGTAGGAGCATTTGTGAAGCATGCACTTCGTCAACATGAACTTGCTGGTATGTCCAATTTAGCTTCATACTTTTTAAAAGATTAGATATATATATATATATATATATATATATATATATATATATTTAATTTATCTAAATTAAATTCTTTTAAGTTCTTTGAAAGTAATAGGTGACAAATTGTGCCAACTTGTGTGTAACTTCTAGGTAATACCATACGGAATGCAAACAAAATTGTTGAATGGTGCAAAAGTCATTATTCTACTCGCGACTCAACATACAACACACGGTATTTTTGGGAAGTTACAGTTATGTATGTCTAGTCAAAATTTGTTAAAAATTTGAAGTTCAAAGTTCAAGTACATACATGATTTCAAATTGAATTTTCAAGTTTGAATTTAAACAGATATTGATCGATCAAATCCTTATAATTGTCAAACAATTCATGGTATTAGAAATCTACATCAAATCATGACAATGGGGAGTAGTAGGCCTTATGCAATGAATGTGAGAGAAAAATCATGTTTTTGTATTGATTGCATTGAGGAAAATACAAATATTGATCAATGTGAGAATATTAGAGATGGGTATGTTTCATAATGGGAAATGAAACAATTAATATCAATGCCTCCTTTTGTTGAAGATGACAATGTTGATGTCTATGATCCACTATATTTAGCTAATTACGAATGTGTATCTGATTTAGTTGTTATAGGTATGTCCAAATTGATTAATTTAGTTAAAATCAAGATTTAAATTTATATATATATATTCTATGTTTAAGTAAGTTTCAAATATAAAATATAAATTTTTACAACTTTTAAATGTATAATTTACTTAAATATGTAAATATGTGGTGTGTGTACAGAAGATATTTTCGTTGTAGTTGCAGATCCTAAAAATGCGGAAGGTGTAGATTACTATCTACTAAGATGTACACAACCAAAAAGAAAATTGGTCGAATCGATGACAGATGGTGATGGACAAGAGTATCCCATTGGATCAGTCATTATTGAAGGCACATATTATCAACAAATAAAGATAGATAAAAAGAGTATTATATTTGTTGAGTATAGGCCAGGACAAAAGGTTCTACATTACAGTCACTTAGTTTTGGCAACAAAAATAAATTTAGAAACTTTACTTAAAAGAGGACGTGCCAAACAAAAGTGGAGGTTTCCTATTGAAGATCATGAGAAGATTTTAGATATAATTAAAGATAGAGAGGATCCAGATTTTATGTACCAGGAGCTTTAAGTTATTTTTTAGATACATGTGTACACATTTATGACTCCAAATCTAGATAATTTATATATTTTTATTGATTGGACATGTGACATGATTTAGAATGGGTCTTTTTTTTAGAATGTGACATGTATGTTAGATCATATATATGCTTGATACAAAACTGAGTGACTTCAAAAATGTTTTAATTTACATTCTACCTAAATTCCTTTAAATCATCTAAATTTCCAATTGCATTTTTACATGTTGGAGATGGTTCATTCTTTTAAGTTCACTTTTGAAAATCTCTAGAAATTCCTTTATATCATCTCTCTAGATTCCTTGATTGTAAATTTTTATTTTTGACACATGGAATTGTTAAACTTTCACTTTCAAGTCTTTGAATTTAAATATTTGTTCAACTCCACCTATATACATGAGCTAGATTGAATATATATATATACGTGCAACAATATGTACAAAATCTAGTCTATGTTCCAATTTTGCATTTAAATTTATTTATGTTCCGCGGAATTCTTAAGTTCACATTTAAATCTTTCATTTCATTTGAAAATTCAACTCCACAAACTTGTATAAAATTATCTAGTTGATTTGGTGTTTGAGTGGTGAAGAATCTAGACATAAATGTTGTCTCTAGTTTTCTTTATTTTTATACATTACTAATGCATGACATTTAATAATTTTAAATGATCATTTGGATTTTCATGTATCCTAATCATCACATCCTAATTTTATTATTTTCATCAGGTAAGCATTCCTCATCCTAGAATCATTTAAAAATTATCCATCTAGATCCATCTCAACCATACATCCATTCTCCATCCTTAATAATAAAAAAGCATCACTTGAACATCAAAATTTGGTTACTTGGTCTCAATCTAGTCCATACATCATATTGGCCTCTCGTCATCACCCAAAGTTTTCAACATCTAGGGACCTTATCCTTAATCTAGACTATCATCCATTTCAAATCCAATCTCCTAATAAAAATTCACTTGACCTTATAATTTGATTTCATCTTTAAAATCCAAATTTGCTTAAGAATATTAGCTCCTATCTTTTAAGTATAGAACTAAATTATTTATCCATTTTGTTAATGCTAGATTATATCTAGGTTCTTTTGGTTTGGCCTTTCTTGTTCACCTTAAGGTGCATTGGAATATATGAACATTGTAGTGAATCATAGTGATGGTGTTTGGGGTGCTTGAGATAGCTACAGTTTGGCATCAATTTAGCTTTGTTTACCATGTATAGCTTGAGACCATGTATGTAATTTGGTCCATCTTTCCAGTACAATTAAATATGGATTGATCAATTTTTAATTTATATATAGAATTGTCATCCAAGAAGATCTAGATCTAGTTGATCAATTTTTAATTTAATATTAAATGTGCATGTCTTTCAAGATTTAAATATATATATCAGTTTCTAATTACATATATATAAATGTTCGAAATGGAATTCTTAAACTTTCAAGACTAGAAATTTGATTTCATTTACATTCAACTCCACTTATAGCTTGCATGCTTTATTTGAACTATATGGTTCATTCTTAAGTGAACACTTTCAAACACACACACACACACACACACACACACAGAGATATATATATATATATATATATATGATTTCATTTACATTCAACTTGACACAAGTATAGCTCATCATCTAGTTCAAGAATTCTTTGCATGCACATTCAAATGAACATGTGTATTAGATTATATGGAATTAGAAATTAGGTTAATGTAGAGCATAATATATGCACAATTTAAATGTATTTAACTTTTACTAACTTTAAAAATGAACATTTAGAGCTTTAAAGAATTCAATCTAACTATCATCTATTTCCAATTGCATTTTTATGTTCTACTTTAAAATGTATAGTATTAATCTCAAGCATATTTGCATTCAATTTTTTCTATTTCTTGACCTATTTATTAAAGAAAAATTCATTTGAACTATTTATTTAAATTAATTACATGTACATGTCCACCTTTTTAAATTTACAAATAGCAACCATTAGATAGTGGAGTCCAACATTTTGATTTCACAATGTAAAGTTATCTATATGTACAACAAGTGCATTTGAAAAAGTTACCATAATTTAAATTTAAATAAAGGTACTTGTTCCTTGCTAAATAAATAAAACCATAAACTAATTTAATGCACGATGTATTTATAGATGTAATGTAAGTGAGTTCATCAAACCATAATAATGCATGTATATAACAAACCTCTAAGATTCAAACCATAAAACATAACTGTATGAATGTGACATGTAAATTATAAAAAGTATATATATGTGTACCATAAAACATAAGTATGTAACATGTCCAAATGTTCAATACATAAATCATAAAAAGTGTCTCCAACATGTAATAAAATGATCTCAAACATGTAATACTATAAAACAAATCTCAAAGAGAGGGATTTCTGGTATGAATAGAATCATCAGATACATGGCTTGATCTCTCCCTCAACCTCTCCCTCGATCCATGGACCAATCACTCTGCTGATCCAAGATGTGTGGATCCATGTCCCGATCCAATATCTCCCGATCTGTGTCTTGAACCTTGTCCCAACCCCTGCATGTGTTCAAGTACACATATATATGTAAAATTATCTAAAAGTTTTACAATTTACTTGAGTTCAATGTGTTCAAACTTAAACATCAAGTAATTAGTTTTTTAAAATTAAATTTAAATGTACCTCATCTGCATACTGCATGGGATTGCCATCATGCTCCAAATTTCCAAAGTCTGGGAAATCACCATACTGCTTAACATTTTCAAGCACACAATTTCAATCAGGAGTTAAACCCCTAGAAGTTTTTAAAATGCATTACATAAATTTTTAGAACACAATTTTAAAAATATATACATGTATTTAAATTATAAATTGAAAGTACCTGTTGTGCCTGCTTGATGGCTCTACCAATGTCACTAAGATCACGAGAATGTAAAGACATCGTAGGGGGCACTGTAGCATGTACAGTATCAGTAGCAAAAAGAAGTTGACTATATGTCCCATGGACAGGATTAGGTGTCGCAGTAGCCTCAACATGACCTGTAACATCCTGACGACCACCTAGACAAGCTAAAGGATCAATAGAAACATGATGTGCATGGGATTTTGTAGTCTGATGTGGAATATCCTGAGCTGCATTTTCCACCCTATGGCTCATATGTGTATGAGGATATAATTGTCTAATAAAGTCTGGTACCCTATCAAGAGCAATCCCATGGTCCTCACTAATAACTTGATATGCTGCTAGTAAATCCAAAATTGAGAGTCTACACACATTACGCAGAGTCGTGTGGGTCATATGCTTGACATCTGCAAGAGTAGGTAGATCAGCACTAATAAAAGGATCATACGATGTAGATGTAGCCTCAATGGGAGGAAGTTTGATCCATGGGCATAATAAATATCTACCAACTCAATCAGATGAAATCTGATCAATCTACATTGTAATAGAGGCAATTTTTTCAAAAATCTGACTCTAAGTGGACCCTGTTGCTGCCTCCCCTGCTGCTGCCAATTCCAAATGTTTTGGTAAAACCAAAAGGTTTGGGCCAACTAATGCCCTCTTGTCCATAGACCGTGGAAAATTTGAAGGTCTAAACTATGGTTTGTCAGAAAAATGGCCTTTACCTTGGCTAGAATGCTTAGGATAAGATGTGCAGTCCACCTCTATATGTAAGTGAAATTTTGCATATAACTATTTGACAAAATACAATGGCAGCTCATCATTGTGAGGCCATCTATGATGTGCTGCCAACCATCTAAGGTATATGAATGGCACAACAAGTGGATCTTCACACCTCGTAACCACATATCCTCTAATTTTTTTTTTCTTCTATAAAATGGGAACATGGATAACACATTTTCACCTGAAACTAATTTGGCAACCTCTCTATGTTTCACTGTGCCAGTAACACTCCTGGAAAGAGAAAAATAAAACTGTTCAATGCTGATTTCATCATAAGGATTGTATGATCAAATTGTCTCAATCATCTTAATAATCTATTGTCTAATAGTGACTAATCTATCTCAATTAGCCAAATTGTGGGAGTTGTGAATTGTTTTCTCTAAACATTTTAGAGCATTGTCCAATCTAGCAATACTATCCTGAAATATATTTGATCTAGTTTGAGCTTCTCGCTCAGAATTAGGGGAATGATGAGATCGCTCATCAGCCATGATATATATAAATAGATAGAGATCTGCATATTATTAAAACAAAATTACATAATGAACTAAACAAATTTAAATTGAAATTTTTTCAAAACTAAAAAAATATATATTTAAATTAAAGGTAAAATTTTCAAGTTTCAAAACTAGAAAACATTTTTGAATTTAAATGTATCTAATGAGATCTAGTTCAAACTTTATATCTATCGATCTATGTGAACCTATTAAATCATAGACATGCATGTAATATTAAACCAAGAGTAAATATGGAAAAAAAATAAAATCCTTTCAACCACTCTATACTAAAATTTTGATCAAAATAAAAAAATACTCTTTATTACAATTGGTCACATATGATCTAGCCTTTCTTTGTAATCCATTATTTTTTAAATCAAACACTAGAAATTATAAAAAGGTTAACATTTCCTTAATTTTTCGATCTAACTTAAAACATATTAAAGTAATAAAGTTAAAATTCTTTGAAATAAATTCCTTAGGAATAAAATATAAACATATAGATACATGTGCATATATCTGTATGTACACATGTATGTATGTGGGAGTGCATGTGTGTACGTGCATGTATATATATATATATCTGTGTATGTGTGTGTATGTACATGCATATATATGTGTGTGTGTGTGTATGTGTATGTGTGTATATGTATGTGTGTATGTATGTATGTATGTACATGCACATGATATATATGTGTATGTGTGTATGTACACATGTATATACTCAAGTACATACATACATACACACATACACATATATATAGATGCATGCACATACATACATGTACATACACATATATATGCATATACATACATACATACACATATGTATATATAATACATGTACATGCATACGCACATACACACACATATATATAATACATACATACATACACACATACACACATACACACATACACATATATACATGCATGTACATACATATGTATACATACACACATGTACACATATACATACATGTACATACATATATATATGCATATATACATGCATACATACATACACACATGTACACATATGTCTATATAATACATACATACATACATACACACATGTACACATATGTATATATAATACATACATACACACATACATACATACACATAGGAATATATAAATCATTCTCATTGGTCTGGGTCATGCTAAGGTTTAGAAAACCACTCCTGGGTGGAAGATTAGGATCCTAATTGACTTGTGGTACAACCAAAATACATCAAAATAAAGATTAAAAATATACTTTCAAATTGGAAAAATTAGAAATACTAGTGACATGAGATTTGAAAATGAAACACTAGTGGACTGGATAGGGTTAGTTAAGGTGTATAAAGAGATTTCACAACAAATCTCAAAAACCCCAATACAA
The DNA here is from genome assembly GCA_007258455.2 of Sequoia sempervirens. Taxonomy (NCBI): domain Eukaryota; kingdom Viridiplantae; phylum Streptophyta; class Pinopsida; order Cupressales; family Cupressaceae; genus Sequoia; species Sequoia sempervirens. The sequence goes on along the minus strand of VDFB02009749.1, from coordinate 35,220 downwards.
AAGGACAAAGTAACTAATAAAGATAATATTTAAAGATTTCCAAATTTAAATATCCCAATATGATGCTCATAGATGTGAAGCACTGTGTAATGCCCCGCCATGCAACCCTAGGGGAAGTTGCAAACTACTAACAATTCCACAACATTTTTTTTTTTTTTTTAAAACATACAATTACATGTATAATAACGACACAAAGCCAACAATCCCCTAAGTTCATGAGATAAAGAATAATTAATTCACAAATTATAATCACATGCATGAAATGAAACATAACAAAATTCACTTAACTAATTAAAGCACATACATTATATACATGAGATTTTCATTAAGACCACGAGATCCTTCATGGTTTCCAAAAACAGAAGTTATATAATTACAATTACATCTCTCATTCCCAGAATGAGGCAAACCAATAACATGATTGTTTATTACAATTTCCACCTCAATAAAAATGAGGGTTAAATAAAATACAAAAGCACTAGCATAAGTGAAACCAAGGTAGCAACTGGAATACCACGAGCCCTCCGACACGAAAGCCTCGTCCTCATAAGCCAATGCCAAAACAACGGAGTATGGTGCACGTTCCACCCAACCATGTGATACCTAAAGGCTCACCCCCCATGCTAGGAGATAGTAACAAGGGTTACAGGTCAAGACCAACAACCTCTAAACATAGGCAACACGACTCAACTGAAAAAGGGTATGAACATGACTCCACATGACAAAAGGGTTACAATGCTTCCAGATTTCAAATACATGAACTAATCACAAATACAAATATAATGCTGACTTAGGAGAAGTGTCATCACAATGTTGCATGGGATATCCTGGCAAGTCTTCCTAGGTCTCGGCCCCCATCTCGGGATATCTTGGTAACCTCTAACGACTCCCGGCCCCACATGCAAAACAATGCGGAATCAGTTATCTTTCGAAGGGACAAGATAACGATCTTGCCATTCCAGGCCTTCTCGTCTCATCCCAAGTCTATACGAGCACTTGCGTCCATGAGGGAGGAAAAATTAATCTTTTTAAAATGTTGGTACCACCTATACTAATTAATTTATTTAAGTTTTCACTGAATTAGCCAACTTACGTTGAGATCTCCTAGCACCACTTTGTGTGCCAGCTCTCATCACAAGACACTTCTCTAAGACAACACGTGGAACTATACCACCACCAAAGGGTACTCAAGTGCAACCTAGGGATAATGAATCCCTAAACATGACATAAGTTCAACGTATCCCGGTCAAGATTACCGGTTATAACTGGACATACTGAATGCACTACCCAAGGTAAACCAGGGTTGACCGACATAACACAACCCTAAACACATAAAATAAAGTCCTATCTGGAAGACTTACATATCACTGGATAGATTTCCCACACCAAGAACAAACGCCCCATGTCAAAAGAAAGCATTACAGGTAATTTAAACTCATCTATGTTAGGATTTCTTAAATCCAATTCACTCATTGACGTAGAGCTCTAAACAAAGTAAATAAACATATTCTTTGCAAAATCACATAAGGGTTTGAATGTCGTTTGATTCTTATTGGTGCACTACACATAATTTCAGAAAGAAACAATTTTTCCTTTGCTAACCAATGATTTTCCATAAGTCAATTTTCATCTATCTCTTAACAAATATCCCATTACAATTTAAATACTGTCTCTCTTTTAAGAACAAAATTCACATTTAAATATACATTTATGTTTATCAAATGTCTACAAAATCGAATAAACATGTATATATATAAATATATATATACAATATATATATCTATATATATAATCACACATATATATATTTTAAAATATGAATATATATATGTAATTAATTTTAATTATGAAAAACAATTACTTAAGCACTCATTAAAATATAATATAAATGTATTATAATATATATTATATATGTAATATCAAATTAACATATATATTATATATCTTAAATATATATATTAATTATATTTTAATCATTAACTTAAAATAATAAATACAAAATTTTATATTAATATATATATTAAATATAAAATATATAATATAAAATATATCATATATTTTATATTTAATATACTTATAATAATAAAAAAAGGGGATGCATTTAAAACAAACCCCAAAGCGAAGTCAAACAAGGGTTATGGTAGGGCCGAGCCCTGCCTTCACAGAGCACGCAACCCCCATTAATGGGGGCGGCGACCTGTGTGGGCAGCATTGGAGCTACCTCCATAGGCCGCCGATGCCACCAATGGGGCTGCGTGGGGGGTAGAAACCCCTTCCCATTTCCTTCGCCAAAAAAAATGACAATTTCGTTCTGCGAAATTTGCACAACTTTGACTGGTAAAAAAAAATACATCTCTGGTAAAAACTAGAATGTGAAATTTGGGATTTATCATATATATATATTTATATATATGTATATATGTATATATACAAATTGGGTATGTATATATATACACATATATGTAAATATATATTCAAATTTGCAACTCAAAAAGAACAAAACACAAATTTTCCTCATACCCAGATTGGGTAAATGTTCACTTCCAACATTTGAAATAAAAATGAAACCAATGGATTTAATCAACCTAAATTAAGGACTTCCCTCTCTTTTTTTTTCAATTCAAAGATAATTTGCACAACACACAACAATCTAACAAGATTTTGCATTGAAATAATCATGTTTTCACAAGATTTTTGGAGGATTTTGATTCAAATTTGAATGAAGTTTTTGATGGGTTTAACATCTAATTCACAATTTTGAAACTTGAACAATTTTAAAACAACTTCTACATGATTTTCACATAAACAAAATTTGCATATGGATTAAACCAAGCACCTTGTGTTTTCTCCAACTTGAAGCCTTCCAATGGAGGTTGCTCTTCTTCAAAATTTCTTCAACAAATCTTTCAAACACACCCTATTCCAAGAATTTCTCCAAGCTCTTTCAAGTTTTGCTTGCTCTCCAAATTTTTTCCCAATTATGAAAAAGATAATTCAAAAAAAAGAATCCATTTTCCTTATTCCCTTCTCCAAATTGTCAAACCCCTAATTTTAGTCACCCACCATAGTTATTGCTATTTGGATATTTTGGATATTTTCATTTTTGAAAATTAAAAAAAACAAATCTATTTCCTTTTTCAAAAGCATGATAATTATTTAAAACCAATTTCTATTTGCACCCCCAAATGACAATTAAATTCCCCTTTGCTTCACAAAATTTAATCTAACAATTTACATTAAAATAAAACAAAACATTTTTAATTTATTTTCTTACAAAAGGAATGCAAGGCAATCATCTATCTTTTTTTTTTTTTTGATTTTCCTCAATAATACTAACATAACTAATTTAATTTACTTAATCAATAAATAAATCTAATGCATGATTAGATTAATTTACTGATTGAATTAAATTAACTAATTTAATAAAAAGCACTCCTTTAAGCATTTTGACAATAAAATTAAATAAAGCAAAACACCATTTCACTAGGAAATTAATCACACAAGCAAGGAGAGATGAGATGACAAGGAGGATAACATATCCCAACTGACAACTAGATGACACACTATGGTTAGGGTGATGTCCCGACACAGAAAACCAAGCTACTATCTCCCAATCATTTTCCATTGAACAAGGGACATGCTCAGACCTGTGGAATTAGGTGGAGTCACTGTCTTGTACCTGCATCCTGTGCACAACACGAGTGTCGAACATACATATATATATATATAAATATTAAAACACACTGTGAAGAGGAAATTGCGGAATTAGAGGGCACTCACCTACGAGTGATGTGATCCCGTCCCCTTCACCAATACAATATCGCTAACTAAAGCCTCTAATCATCAATGGTACAATTAAAACATAAAGCATCAATAATTCACATACATGATAATTTAATCCATAACATGAAATAATAATATTATCTAATTAAAGTACCATCACATCAAAACATAATGTTTACATCACTTAACAATTTGCGGTCAAAGAAATCAAGTTTATAACCAACGTGCTGATAAAGCAAAACATAAACAAAACAAACATTGCTCGATCAAAAGAAAAAAATGGAGGGGTGTTACATCCTCCCCCCTAGGGTCAGGCTTACTCCTAGAAGCCTACAAACAAATAAGGATAAAGTTCCCTCATCCTAGCTGCATCTTCCCGAGTGGATGATGAGTCATCCCTAGGATCGCACTGGACCCTAACCTGATCAATATCTCACCCTCGAAGAGCAAGCGTTCTGTGCTCCACCATGGCCACGGGCTCTAAAGCCAGCTGCTCGTCCTCTACCTACAAAGCATTCCAATCAAGGACATGAGAAATGTCTGGATGGTACAGCCGAAGAACTGATACATGAAATACGTTGTGCACACACGAGAGACTGGGCAGTAAAGCAAGACGGTAAGCAACAGGACCAATCTTCTCAAGAATTTTGAAGGGTCCCACAAAGAGAGGTGCCAACTTAGAGCCTTTTCCATAATGGATAGGACTCTTTCATGGACGCACATGCAAGAAGACTCTATCACCTACGAAAAACTGACGGTCCACTCTATGCGCATCTGCATACTTCTTCTGCCTATCCTGGACTGCCACCAAGTGCTCTCTAATCCTATCCACTGCTGCTCCATATCATGCAACATCTCAGGGCCCAAAGTTACTATGTCCTCAAGTCGATCCCAACTCAAGGGAGTGCGACATGGTTGCCCATACAATGCCTGGAATGGAGCCATACCGATAGAACTCTGAAAGCCATTATTATAGGCAAACTCTACCAAATAGAGATAGTCCTCCCATCATGTATGTTGGTCCATCACATACATACACAACATGTCTTCGAGGATCTGATTGACCCTCTCAGTCTGTCCATCTATCTCTGGGTGGTAAGCTAAATTGAAGTTGAACTGTGTTCCCATCGCATGCTGTAATGACGTCCATAAAGCTGAGGTGAATACTGGATCCCTGTCAGAGATAATCTGACACGGGATACCATGTAACCTCACTATATCCTCCATGAACACTCTAGCTACGGATGATGCAGTATAGGAAGAACGCATAGGTGAGAAGTGTGCTACCTTCGTCAACCTATCCACTGTCACCATAATTGCATCATGCCGTCTCGAAGAGTTGGGTAAACCAACAATGAAATCCAATGAGATTATATCCCATTTCCACTCTAGTACTAAATGTGACTGTAAAAGCCCTGGTGGATGTTGGTGTTCGACCTTTACCCACTGACACTCAAGACATCTCGACACAAAATCTGCAATATCTTACTTCATCCCTGGCCAAAAATATAACTGACACAAATCTGCATACATCTTCTTCACTCCTAGATGGGATGAATAAGGTGCACGATGTGCTTTAATCATGACCAAAGCATGAAGCTCACATGATGGAGGAACATATATGTGTCCCGTGTGTCTCAATATCTCATCGGCATCTAGAGAGTATCCTGAATATCTACCCTCAAGGGGTCTTCCTGCCTCTATTACTGATCTAACATCCTAATACCAACTGTCAGCTGGGAGGGTAGAAAGAATCTGACCCCGCAAATCAACAATAAGAGTCAACTCAGATATCTCATGCCTTCGCCTACTGAGGGGATTTGCAACCACATTCCCCTTCCCTTGGATATACTTCACCTCGAAGTCATATTCACAGAGAAAATCCATCCATTGCCTTTGCCTAGCATTAAGGTTGGGCTGCGTAAAGATATACTGAAGGCTCCTATGATTACTCTGCAGCTCAAACCTATGCCCAAGAAGAAAGTGCCTCCACCTTGTCAATGCATGAACCACTGCCGCCAACTCAAGATTGTGGGTAGGATAGTTTAGCTCATGATCCTTGAGCTTCCAGGACTCATACGCCATGACACGACCCTCCTACATCAATACTACACCTAATCCCTCTAAGGAGGCATCTGTACAAACTACAAAGTCCCCAATAGGATCCGGTATCGCAAGTATAGGTGCACTGGTCAGCTTCTCCTTAAGACACTAAAAGGTTGACTCACACTTCTCAGACCACTCAAACCTCTTACCTTTCCTCTGAAGGGAGGTGATAGGATGCCCTAGCCTCAAAAATTTCTACACAAATCACCTGTAATAACCCACTAGCCCCATGAAGCTATGTATCTCTACCACATTTGTTGGCGCAGGCCAATCTATGATCACTTGGATCTTTGCAGGATCCACTGAAATACCCTCACCAGAGATCACATGACCAAGCTATTGGACCTCAGTCCTGAAGAATTCACACTTCCACAAGTTAGCATATAGCTGATTATCTCCCAAACACTGCAATACCTGTCGCAAGTGCTCCTCATGTTCCTCCATTGTTCTAGAGTATACCAAAATATCATCTAGGAACACAAGAACAAACCTGTCCAGGTATGTACAAAATACCCCATTCATAAGACTCGTGAACACTGATGGTGCATTCGTCAAACCAAATGGCACAACTGTGAACTCATAGTGGCCATACCGCGTGCGAAACGCGGTCTTGTGAATATCTGACTCAAAAATTAAAAGTTGATGATATCCTAACTTGAGATCAATCTTCGAAAAAGATGGTAGCACCCTTGATCTGATCGAATAGATCATCAATCCTAGGAAGAGGATATCGATTCCTGATGGTCACTTTGCTCAACTGTCGGTAATCAATGCATGACCAAAGTGAATCGTCCTTCTTCATGAAGATGACAGGTGCTCCCCATGGAGAAACACTAGGGCGAATGAAACCCTTCTCAAGCGATTCCTCAAGCTGCCACTGAAGCTCTTTCAGCTCCTAGGTAGTCATATGGTAGCGAGCTTGTGAAATGGGCTCTGATCCAGGTACCAAGTCTATCTTGAAGTCAATGTCCCTCTGAGGAGGCATCCCTAGAATATCATTTGGAAAGACATCAGAAAACTCCTGAAGGATGGGGTGACTATCAAGAGAAACCTTCTCTTCTCCACCTCCTAGCCCCAAATCATCCACGGTAACCGCAAACAATTGGCAACCATGCCGCATACACCTTCTCAACTACATAGCTGAGATGATCCTCAAGGAGATCGACCTCTGAACCCCCACTACCTCTATCTCTCTACCAGATGTCCCAATGCATCTAATCGACTTACATCGACAATCAATGACTGCACTATGAGCCTCTAGCCAATCCATTCCAATGACAACATCATAAGAACCCAATGGAACAACATGAAGGTCCAAGGTAGTCTGGAGAGGTCCAACCTCTAACCTACACTTTGGCACAAGGGAAAGGGATGCAACTTTTGCACTTGAAGCTAACTCTACCTGCCACCATCGACCTACTTTAACGCATCCAATCTACATCACGACACAACTAAAGAAGAAACAAAGGAATCAAATGCTCTAGAATCAAATAGAATAGAAACTAGGTTACCCCCCAACATACCATAAGCCTCAACGACTGTACCCTGGTGCTCTACCTAGTGGTTGTCAACTGCTGTGAATACTCGATGCCCACGGCCTACATCACCTATAGTTAGTTCTGATGCCACTGGTCCCTAAGAATAACCCGATGTGCCCTTATTGGGACACATCCTTGCTATGTGACCCTGTTGGCAACACACAAAACATCCAGTGCCTCTACCGAAGCCCCTGCCTGCAGGTGGTGCGCTAGACTACTACGCACTACCCCTGAAAGATGAATGAGAACTCTGCGCTAGTTGCTCAGAGTTGAAGCATCTCATGCACCTCCAATTCCTGTCCCCCTGCCTCTGCTATAAACCCTTTCATTTCCCTTAGGAACCCTGCTGCTGTTACTGCTGACCACTCTGAGGCGGACCCTACTGCACTCTATAAGGTGCACCTCCCTGAGGCTGACCTCCTCGAACACTAGTCCCAGCTGCTGCACCACTATCCACCTGCACTCCTACATGACCACCTAAGGCCATCACCAGGTTCTCCTCAATGAGCCTGGCCTTGTCAACCGCCACCTCCATGGTACTAGGTTCAAAAACCTGCACTCCACCACTGATACAGGCGTTTAAGCCCCTGAGAAAATGTTGTACCAACATGCCCTCATCGTCACCTATGCCTGTATATTGTTTGAGCTTGTAGAAATGATGCTCATACATCTCTACTGACATAGTCATCTATCAAAGGGTGTGAAATTCATCCCCTCGACGCTGCCTCCAATGCTCGGAAAGAAATCTAGCCCGAAACCGCTCTAGAAACAACTCCCAAGAAACTGTACCAATATCTAGGTGGAGCTTCTACTCCTCTAATCTCCACCAAGTGGAGGCAAATCCCCTCAAGTGCATGATAGCACACCTATCTTGAGTGTTTCTCCCATATGGGTGCATAGAAAAACACCTAGTCAAGTCAATGAGCCATGTCTCTGCCTCCAAACCACTGCCTGATCCATCAAAAGTGGGTGGTCGCGCTCTAAGCAAATCCCTCATATGGGCTGCTACCCTCTGAATCAGAGTGAACTGGTACCTCTCTCTCTCCAACCACCACTGGCTCTACCTCCTACCTAAGCCCAAGGAGGGCAAGGTTCTCCTCTAACAACTAACGCAAATGAGCATCTTCAATCCTAGGTGGATCCAGATTCTGATTGCCATCTCCCTGAATATTCTGAGAAGCCTATTGCTCCTCATGGTCAGAAACAAGTGGATCATGTGGAGGTGGGTCTTACTATTCCTCAATGCAACCGCCTAAACGGCCACATCTACGATCCCCTCCTCTTCCACGCCTGGGAGGCATTATCCTATATAGACACAGAAAGGCATTAAGCACAACACACAATTAAAATACACACAACTAGAAGCTTAATGGGCTCATCATAATCCCAGAGTACCCAGTGTTTAAACCTAGGCTCTGATACCATGTGTAATGCCCCACCACGCAACCCTGGTGAAGTTGCAAACTACTAACAATTCCACAATAATTTTTATTTTTTTAAAAAACATACAATTACATGTATAATAACGACACAAAGCCAACAATCCCCTAAGTTCATGAGACAAAGACTAATTAATTCACAAATTATAATCACATGCATGAAATGAAACATAATAGCATTCACTTAACTAATTAAAGCACATACATTCTATACATGAGATTTTCATTAAGACCACGAGATCCTTCATGGTTTCCAAAAGTAGAAGTTATATAATTACAATTACATCTCTCATTCCCAGAATGAGGCAAACCAATAACATGATTGTTTATTACAATTTCCACCTCAATAAAAATGAGGGGTAAATAAAATACAAAAGCAATAGCATAAGCGAAACCAATGTAGCAACTGGAATACCATGAGCCCTCCAACACGAAAGCCTCATCCTCATAAGCCAATGCCAAAACAATAGAGTATGGTGCACATTCCGCCCAATCATGTGATACCCGAAGGCTCACCCCCCATGCTAGGAGATAGTAACAAGGGTTACAGGTCAAGACCAACAACCTCTAAACATAGGCAACTTGACTCAACTGAAAAAGGGTACAAACATGACACCACATGACACAAGGGTTACAATGCTTCCAGATTTCAAATACATGAACAAATCACAAATACAAATATAATGTTGACTTAGGAGAAGTGTCATCACAATGTTGCATGGGATATCTTGGCAAATCTTCCTAGGTCCCGGCCCCCATCTCAGAATATCCTGGTAACCTCTAATGACTCCCGGCCCCACATGCAAACCAATGCGGAATTAGTTATCTTTCGAATGGACAAGATAATGATCTTGCCATTCCAGGCCTTCTCATCTCATCCCAAGTCTATACAAGCACTTGCATCCATGAGCGAGGAAAAATTAATCTTTTTAAAATGTTGGTACCACCTATACTAATTAATTTATTTAAGTTTTCACTGAATTAACCAACTTACGTTGAGATCTCCTGGCACCACTTTTTGTGCCAGGCCTCATCGCAAGCCACTTCTCGAAGACAACACGTGGAACTATACCACCACCAAAGGGTACTCAAGTGCAACCTAGGGATAATGAATCCCTAAACACGACATAAGCTCAACACATCCCGATCAAGATTACTGATTATAACTGGACATACTGAACACACTACCCAAGGTAAACCAGGGTTGACCGACATAACACAACCCCAAACACATAAAAGAAAGTCCTATCTGGAAGACTTACATATCACTGGCTAGATTGCCCATAGCAAGAACAAATGCCCCATGTCAAAAGAAAGCATTACAAGTAATTTAAACTCATCTATGTTAGGATTTCTTAAATCCAATGCACTCATTGACGTAGAGCACTAAAAAAAGTAAATAAACACATTCTTTTCAAAATCACATAAGGGTTTGAATGTCGTTTGATTCTTATTGGCGCAATACACATAATGTCAAAAAGAAACAATTTTTCCTTTGCTAACCAATGATTTTCCATAAGTCAATTTTCATCTATCTCTTAACAAATATCCCATTACGATTTAAATATTGTCTCTCTTTTAAGAACAAAATTCACATTTATGTTTATTAAACGTCTAAAAAATAGAATAAACATGTATATATATATATAAATATATATATACTCGCTATATATATCTATATATATAATCACACATATATATATTTTAAAATATGAATATATATATATATATATGTAATTAATTTTAATTATGAAAAACAATTACTTAAGCACTCATTAAAATGTAATATAAATATATTATAATATATTTATATATATGTAATATCAAATTAACATATATATTATATATATTAAATATATACATTAATTATATTTTAATCATTAACTTAAAATAATAAATACAAAATTTTATATTAATATATATATATATATATAATATAAAATATATCATATGTTTTATATTTAATATACATATAATAATATAAAAAGGGGATGCATTTAAAACAAACCCCAAAGCGAAGTCAAACAAGGGTTACGGTACAACCGAGCCTTGCCTTCAAAGAGCACGCAACCCCCATTGATGGGGGCAGTGACCTGTGTGGGCAGCGTCGACGCTGCCTCCACAGGCCGCCGGTGCCACCAATGGGGTTGCGTGGGGGGTCGAAACCCCTTCCCATTTCCTTCGCCAAAAAAAAATGGTGATTCCATTTAGCGAATTTCGCACAACTTTGACTGGTAAAAAAAATACATCTCTGGTAAAAACCAGAATGTGAAATTTCGGATTTATCATATATATATATATATATATATATTTATATATATGTATATATGTATATATACAAATTGGGTATGTATATATATATACATATATGTAAATATATATTCAAATTTGCAACTCAAAAAGAACAAAACATAGAATTTCTTCATACCCAGATTGGGTAAATGTTCACTTCCAACATTAGAAATAAAAATGAAACCAATGGATTTAATCAACCTAAAATAAGGACTTCCCTCTCTTTTTTTTTCAATTCAAAGATAATTTGCAGAACACACAGCAATCTAACAAGATTTTGCATTGAAATAACCATGTTTTCACAAGATTTTTGGAGGATTTTGATTCAAATTTGAATGAAGTTTTTGATGGGTTTAACATCTAATTCACAATTTTGAAACTTGAACAATTTTAAAACAACTTCTACATGATTTTCACATAAACAAAATTTGCATATGCATTAAACCAAGCACCTTGTGTTTTCTCCAACTTGAATCCTTCCAATGGAGGTTGCTCTTCTTAAAAATTTCTTCAACAAATCTTTCAAACACACCCTCTTCCAAGAATTTCTCCAAGCTCTTACAAGTTTTGCTTGCTCTCCAAATTTTTTCCCAATTATGAAAAAGATAATTCAAAAAAAAGAATCCATTTTCCTTATGCCCTTCTCCAAATTGTCAAACCCCTAATTTTAGTCACCCACCATAGTTATTGCTATTTTGGATATTTTGGATATTTTCATTTTTGAAAATTAAAAAAAAACAAATCTATTTCCCTTTTCAAAAGCATGATAATTATTTAAAACCAATTTCTATTTGCACCCCCAAATGACAATTAAATTCCCCTTTGCTTCACAAAATTTAATCTAACAATTTACATTAAAATAAAACAAAACATTTTAAATTTATTTTCTTACAAAAGGAATGCAAGGCAATCTTCCATCTATTTATTTTTTTTGATTTGCCTCAAATTTAATAATACTAACATAAATAATTTAATTTACTTAATCAATAAATAAATCTAATGCATGATTAGATTAATTTATTGATTGAATTAAATTAACTAATTAAATAACAAGCACTCCTTTAAGCATTTTGACAATAAAATTAAATAAAGCAAAACACCATTTCACTACGAAATTAATCACGCAAGCAAGGAGAGATGAGACGACAAGGAGGATAACATATCCCAACTGACAACCGGATGACACACTATGGTTAGGGTGATGTCCCGACATAGAAAACCAAGCTACTATCTCCCAGTCATTTTCCGTTGAATAAGGGACATGCTCAGACTTGTGGAATCAGGTGGAGTCACTATCCTGTACCTGCATCCTGTGCACAACACAAGTGTCGAACATGCATATATATATATATAAATATTAAAACACGTCGTGAAGAGGAAATCACGGAATCAGAGGGCACTCACCTGCGAGTGATGTGATCCTGTCCCTTTCACCAATACAATATCGCTAACTGACGCCTCTAATCATCAATGGTACAATTAAAACATAAAGCATCAATAATTCACATACATGATAATTTAATCCATAACATGAAATAATAATATTATCTGATTAAAGTACCATCACATAAAAACATAATGTTTACATCGCTTAACAATTTATAGTCAAAGAAATCAAGTTTATAACCAACGTGCTGATAAAGTAAAACATAAATATAACAAACATTGCTCGATCAAAAGAACAAAATGGAGGGGTGTTACACACTGGACCTTCCTGAGAGGTCACCCATCCCAATACTAGATGCAATGAGTGCTAAGTGGACCATTCATTATCATGAAAGATGGGTTCTTGTGAACCACTACTCTTGAAACATGGGTCAATGAGTATGATTTGTAAAACTACATGGTTGAATCCTAATAGCAATATCACAATTTTACATGCTATAGAAAGTACCTTCTACTTATCAAATCATCTCATCTAACTTCACATAGGGAATTCCTTTGGTGTAAATATTAATAAAAAATGTCTCTAGGTTGCATTAAGCCTTTAGTTTCCATTATGTTTGATTAGAGTCTATCATTTCATATTGATAAGCTTATATATGAATGATATGTGATAGCGAAATTTTAGGAAGTATCTGAAGGAAACTTTTAACCCCATCTCAAACACATCTCCTTAAATCTAATACCTAAAAAATAGAGCTCCTATTTTCTTATAGAATATTCCATGAAGTTGATGCCTTTTATATGATTGAAATTAAAGTGTTGAAATACCCTTAAATCTAATACCTAAAAGATTAGAGCTACACTATTCAATGAAGTTGATGACTTTTATATGATTGAAATTAAACTATTGAAATAGTAAAAGCTGATATATAATATTCTATAAAGTTGATATCTTTTATATGATTGAAATTAAATTGTTGAAATAGTAAATGTTGTTATTTCATATTGATAACCTTATATATGAATGATATGTGATAGAAAATTTTTAGGAGGTATGTGATGAAATTTTTTGACCCCATCTCAAATATATCTCCTTAAATCTAATACCTAAAAATCAGAGCTCCTATTTTCTTATACAATAATATGAAGTTGGCGTCTTTTATATGATTGAAAAATAGGAGCTATAGTATTCTAATACCTTTAAATATAATACCTAAAAAATAGGATCTATAGTATTCTATGAAGTTGACACATTTTATATGATTGAAATTGAAGTGTTGAAATACCCTTAAATCTAACACCTAAAAAATAGGAGCTACAATATTCTATGAAGTTGACACATTTTATATGATTGAAATTAAAGTTGTTAAAATACCCTTAAATCTCATACATAAAAAATGGGAGCTCATATTTTCTTATACAATAACTATGAAGTTGATGTCTATTTTATGATTGAAATTAAAGTGGTGAAATAGTAAAAGCTTTCATTTCATATTGATAAGCTTATACATGAATGATATGTGATAGAAAATTTTTAAGAAATATGTGAATGAAACTTTTAACCCCATCTCAAATACATCCTCTTAAATCTAATACCTAGGAAATCAAAACTCCTATTTTATGAAGTTGACACCTTTTATATCATTGAAATTAAATTGTTGGAATACCTAAAAAAAATTGGAGAACCTATGAGGCTGAAGCAATGTGCAATCAACCATTTTATTTTTAACTTTGAGAGAGAAAAGTCATCTATTTGTAAACGAACATAACGTAGTTGCTATTTTTCCATGGCAGATACTCCAAAAGTCCAAAATCTATAATAGCCAAGGGTTCATATCAACCATTCAAAATTGGAAGATAAGTTCACCATAATGAAGAAAATGATTCTTATAAACGTGTTATTTTCCATTCATAGGAAAAAGTGTTTTTTAATTGAAAAGATGTTATTATAGATTTTGGAAACTTGATGCTTTTAAGACGTTTTGATTTTTAATTTTCTGAACTTTCCCACCTGAAAGAACCCACCATTGAAGTTACATTTGATGGAAGTTCTATACATTGGATTGCATGACAGGCTTCACCACAACCCCACAAGAATATTATTAATATTAGATAATAATTTTGTGGGTTGTATTATGCCTTTGGCTTCCACTATGCTTGGATAGAAGTCTTCTATTCACCATCATAAGCTTCTCAACAAAGCATACCCACCATGAATTAGTTGTGATGATATTGGCGAAAGGTATCATCGTTTTTACATAAATATCTCACAGTTAACCTTTGCTTTTATTCTAGGTGGTGTAAAAACACAGAGATACACACTGTGCTCAGAAAAATTTGTCCTCTCCATTGAGAGCTTTAAAGTACAGATGCACATGGAATAGCAGATTTCACTTTGGAGATAAAAAAATGCAAATACAGATCAAGAAATAAGCATATACATATTATGATAAAAAATGCAAAGCTTTATCTGATTTCTAAAAGAATGTTTTATCTAGTGATTGGGTAAACCAATGTATAGAGAGGAATGAGAAAACATGTGAGATAGTGGTTGGAAGAAAAAATTCTAGCCAAGAAGCCATGGATTTAGAAAAAACATCACAAGGGATGAAGTAAGAATGGCTATCAGGACAATGAAGCATGATAAATGCTCTAGAGGTTCTGTAAAATTCCACAAAGGGAGAAGAACTGTGCATAGATTTTTCTTCTAGAGGACCTATTTGAACCTCATAAACAATATATGGAAGGGCATTGCAACAACAATTGCTGATCTTGAATACATATATTTTATGAATCTGTATGACTATGGATGCTGGCAACTAAATTTGACTTATAATGAGTTAAATATCATAGCTTTTCTATTCTTCTATAAAAGCATATTAGACTAACTTCTATACAACATTACTTTTTACAGGTAGGGAATATGATTCAAGTTGAATTAGATCCACAAAAATGAGATGAGTATCTTCAGGTTCTTTCATTATCAGTGGTCTACTTATTGTTCAACAATCACTCTGGAAGACATGGCTTAAATTTGATGGTCGACCTTTCCTTTCAACAAATTTTTTAATGATGGTTATCTATTCAAAGGTTCCCTTAAAACATTATGATATACCTTAGTGTAAGTAAAATTATATATAAATCAAATATATATATCATTATAATTCTATATAAATTTTGACAGTCAATCCAAAATCTCTCCTTTCATCTGATACAATCTTCTTAAAATTTTGATTGTTTTTTACGACAAAAATCTCTAAATACAATCATATGGCCATCAAATTTAAGCCTTGCTGGCAGAAATGTTCAGTGGTCTACTTATTGTTCAACAATCACTCTGGCAGAAATGTTCTCTATTTTTAGGAATATAAATCTTTATTTTCTCTCTGCAAGTAACCTTTTTTCTCTATTATTATCTGTTTCTCTTGTTTTATAGGCAAGAGAGCCTAAAAGTTTGAACTCTTCAAATTTGGAGGAGTAAACACACATTTCACCCAATTTTATATATTTCCTTAAACTTTCTCACAAATATCTCAACATTCAATACCTTTCGGCCAATATCCATCAAAATAATTGATTTTTGCATTTCAATCAAACCCTAACCAAGAATACAACCACCAAATTTCTCAAACTAGACACAAACGAGACAAGCAAAATCAAAAAATCCAGTGAATGCCCCGAATGGAACCTGGAAAAATATAGTCGTTGTTGTTGGTGACCTCGGCCGACAAGCTCTCGCCCTCAATCCTTTCACCCAAGCATTCCAAATAGTGGGCCTAGTTTTTTTTTGGATTTTATTGCCATTTTTTCGGTCAATACCCTTACGGTCGATAGAGTTTTGGCTGAAATCTACTCGACCGAACAGTTCTATCCAGATGGGCACCATGCTGACACCTTTTCGCTCGATAAAGTTTTAGCTGAAAGTAACTCGCCCGAAAAGTTTGAGCCATGTAGGTGCCATGTGGCTGCCTCATGGATTCAACCGAAACATTATCGGCCAAAAGTTGGTTGGCTGAAAGTAATCTGGTCAAATTACTTTATTTGACTGAAAGTGTGACACAGGTTTGTGCTTTCACCCATGTAACTTAAATGGCTAGGAACCGATAGTAAGGAGTTAATGATGAATTAGAGCTTTGGCAAGGATGTAAGCTAGATAACATAAAACCCTAAAACAATGACATTAGACAAAACCCCAACCCCTAAAAGATGGATTTAACCAAAATTAAGCAGGATGATAAATGGAACTAGAATAATATTTAGGGGTTCCATTAGTGGCTCCGACTGGGGATGCATGCCTCACAAAAGCATGGTGGGATCTTAGAATCTTTGGTTGAAGCAGACCAACCAAAATCATAGTGAACCAAAAAATCGAGGAACTACCCAGACTAGGTAGCAAGACCAAACTAGACATAACCAAAGAAAATAGACCTATATACAAAATGTACAAAACCTACAATGTACATGGATCATAACACACTTAGGAGAAGTATGGCTTCAAGAACTACCAATGTATTGGCAGTTCAAGAAGTTCGCTTGTCAAACTTTGGAAGAAGTATGAGTCCTTCCCATGTGTATTTGCTACTATATAAGGGCCTAACCATAATGCTTCAAAATTTCCATGCTTTCCCTTATCTTGAGCCCTTGCATTCCAAACTAGTACCATACTATTCACCTCATTTTTTTAGAAGCCTTCTCGTCATGCAAGTGCTTGACTTGCAACTGCATATTTACATTTTTGGCATGATCTTCTCTTCTAGTTTCATCTAATTGCACCATATTATCAATTTTTTGTTGCATATCATCACAAATATCCTCATCATATTCCTACACAAATTTATTCATCTTGAACAATTTATTTTTTTGTATCCTAATATCCAAACCATACTCCAAACCAAAACGGTGAATGACTAGTAGCTTTCTTCATAGTAACCATATCTGCCTAGAGTGCCACCTTCAGCTTTCAATCCCAAGCTTTCTTCTTCTTCTCTATCACCTTCTTGATGATCTTCATCAAACTCTTATTACTATACTCATCCTGACCATTTCCTTGACAATGGTAAGGTGAAGAATAGGAAATATTTAGTCCATGTTTATCACAAAAATCTTTGAACTCCTCACATCTAAAACACATAGCATTATCTGAAATTATCATTTCTGGGACTCCAAACCTAATTAGAGTATTTTTCATTAGGAATTCCACTAACACTTTACTTTTTACCTTCCTTGTAGGTATTTATTATACCCATTTCATGAAATAGTCAATGGCAACAAGGATCCATGAGTTCCCTCCATTGGAATTTTCTGGTATTTCACCAACAAAATCAATTCCCCATTGTTGGAAAGGATATTGAACAAACTTGTGGGCATCCTTAAAAATAGTGGGCCACTAGAATCCTACCCTCAAGATCTCATGATCAGTGTTATTTTCCATCTAATGACCACCACATACTCCATTATGCATTTCTTGTAAGAGCTCCAATGTCTTCTTTCCATCCACACATTTAAGTAATACACCATTTGGGCTTCTCTACCATAGTTCATTTTCAATAATTATATATTTGATGGCATGCAAATTTAATGTTCTCTTGTCATTATCAACCATATCTATAGGACATTGCAAAGTTTGAAAATATTAGACAATGTTTCTATACCAACCACACATTTGCATATCACAAACAGGTGCAACATCAATAATATCTATTTGATTGATCTTATTAGCTTCCAAATTAGTCTCTGTCATCAGTTTAGATAGGTCATGTCCCCTAACTAACCTGGTGATCTAGACATCAATATTGAATTATTGGATCTTGTTGATCCATCTACACCTTCTACCTGTAGTTTCTTGTTAAGTGAAGATATATTTCATAGTATCACTTCGTACAAAAGCTATGATAGTAGCTCCCACTAAGTTATGAAATTCTTCATAGCCTTGACTAGAGAATATGATTACTTTTCAATCTTATCATATTTGAGCTTTGTATCATGTAAAAATTTGCTAAAGAATGCAATGGGTTGTTCAAAGCCATCATAATTTTTCTACAATAAGATAACAACAATAGTATGGAAAGAAGAAAAAGAGAAAATGTGCATTGGCTTATAGAAGTCTAGAGATTTCAAAACTGGAGCCTCCTTGATAGCTTTTTAAATTTTCTTGAATGCCTAACAAGGATCCTCACTCCAAACCACCTTTTCTCCCTTCTTCAGAATCTTGGAGATGAGTCTTGTAATTTCTACACCATTGGTTATAAATCCCCTCAAGAAGTTGATCTTTCCAAAGAATGATTGAATTCCTTTTACATTCTTTGGTTGAGGGATCTTATCTATGGGTGCTACCCTTTCAGGGTCAATCCTCACTCCTTCTTTGGACACAATGTGCCCCAACAATTTTTGTTTAGTAACCCCAAAGGAAATTTTTTGTGTATTCAATGAGATCCCATACTCTAAAGCCCTAATAAATACTTTCTCCAAGTGTATGCAATGATCTTCCTATTTCATGGAGTAGGTTTTCAACTCATCTTGGTATATAGACATGAATAAGTCAATGAAATTAGAAAATGCTGCATCCACAACCCTTTGTAAAGTGGCACCTATATTTGTTAAGCCAAATGACATCCTCACATATACATAGGTACCCCATGGAGTAGTGAATGTAGTCTTATACTGCTTAGAATCCTTCACTTTCACTTGGTTATACCTTGATAAACCATCCATAATTGAAAGTATCTCCCAAGTAGTTACCTTCTGTAACATGGCTTCCATGTTTGGAAATGGATAGTTGTCCTTCAATGATGATATGTTCAGATTCCTAAAATCCACACATAACCTTATATCACCATTCTTTTTTCTATATGTAACTAGGTTAGATACCCCTGAGGAATGCCTAATAGGCTTTATGATACCAACATCCCTTAGCTTTATTATTTCCTCTTGCATCTTAGGAGACTAGGTAGGAATAATTGGTCTTTCTTTCTTCCTAAAAGGCTTGGAATTTTCCTTAAGAGGAATCTCATGCTCAAATAATTCCTCTCTATATGCTTTCAAGTCATCGTATGACTAAGAAATGACATGTCTATATTTTCTTAGTGCTACAATCAACATTTCCTTAACCTTAGGTTTCATTTTATTTCCTACATATACTTTCTTAGGGGAATTTTCAATCCCCAATTCAGTTCTTCTAGGTCCTCTAGATGGGCAGTAGTTGTTTTAACCTTGCTCTTATCTTGACTGTCAAAGACCATTTCTAATGCTACAAGGCCCTTGAGAATTTTATTTCTCTTTATTTGGATGACTCCATTCCCAAAGACTTTGTCCTTTCCATCTACATTTTCAACAAATTCCCAAAATTCAATCTCCTGACCTTCATATTCATCAACACATTTCAAAAAAAATAGAATATCTTCATCATCATTGAAGATCTAACAATTATGCGCATTGTCGGGAATGGATGGCCTTGATTGTATCTCAACCTTAGAGATACTTGAAAAAGTTATATCATCAAGTATTAATGTAATATTAGCAAAAAAATCTGCCACTTTGTTCTTTCCTCTCTCCATCCAGTTGATTCCAAAAGCATCAAACTACTTGATGGAATCAAAGAAAACATTTCTATATTTTTTCAGTTTGTTGTTTTTGCAAGCATACTTGGATCTTACTTGGGATATCACAAGCTCAGAATCACTGACTACCATCAAATTTTTTATCCCATGCCTTTCACCCAGCCTTCATCCTTGTAATAGTGATTCATATTCTACCTCATTGTTTGTGCAGACAAAACACAAAGTGAAGGAAAATTTGTATGTATTTCCACATGGTAACATCAGTAATATTCCTACACTAGATCCTTCCTTGGAACTTGCACCATCAAACTAAATTTTCCAAAGTCCATCCTTGTTAGATAATCTTACAACTTCATTATCTATAGGTGCAGGGCACCTATAAGTTTCTCTTGGTACTTCTTCCACCTTGAAATCACTAATATCAGAATCTATAAAAAGAATTGTATCATCCTCAGGAGCATGTTTCAACATATGTGGCACCTTTGGCTCTCGTACGACTTGGAAATCCTTACCATCAATAGGTAAGGTTGCATAAGACATGTCACACTACATACTACCTCCCATGGATGTAATCCATTTCCTAGATAGTAGCATTACATAATTGGATGGTATATCCACTACCACCACACTCATCTTAAACTCTTTCTTTGGATTAGCTACTAACTTATAAGGAAGCTCATTGATTACATTGATCATAGGGACCTCCCTTGAATCCATAGCACAAAATTTTCCATGGGTACTATCAAATTTTAGTCCCAATGCTTCCATGATCTTGTTTTTCAATAATGCAATTACTCAGGAAATTCCCCTCAATAATCAGCATGAGGAAGAATGGGTTTATCTTTCTAGGAAAAGTAGTTACTAAACATCCTAGAAATATATTAGGGATTTTAGAGACTACTGCCTCAACATATTTAACTTTCTTATCCTTTTCAATCACTTTGG
Source organism: Sequoia sempervirens (assembly GCA_007258455.2). Lineage (NCBI taxonomy): Eukaryota > Viridiplantae > Streptophyta > Pinopsida > Cupressales > Cupressaceae > Sequoia > Sequoia sempervirens. The sequence continues at coordinate 14,175 of VDFB02009749.1, read as the reverse complement.
GTTGAGTGGGAACCACTAATTTAGTACAGGCTTTAGTAGCACCATTGATAAGGGCTACTACCTTTTGTTTTTGTTCATCAATCCTCATCATCTTGAGGAAAGGAATAAATAATTTTACTTGGCTAAGTAATTGAAACATATCAATAGAAGTGTACTTAGGTAATTCAATTGGGAGCATACCTTGTTTTTTGCTTCTTTCCTTTTGTTGTTTTTTGGCTAGCTTGACTCTAGGCTTGACATCTTTTCTCATAGCTTCTTGATTTTTCCTCTGTGCCTTTGTCTTAACAATAAGGGATTTGAGCTTTGCATCCATTTTTGGTTTTTCTATCTTCTTAGCCCAAATTTTGTCTCCCTTTCTTTCTTTGGCTTTGAGTGCTTCTTCTTTTCCATCAAAATTTTTCTCTTCACCTTTGGCATTCTTCTCCTTGGTGAAAAGACCAACAAGATTACCTGGTTCACCACAAACTATTATATTCCTTGGGTGATATGCACTTCTAGCTTGAGTAGCCAAATCCATGGTATATCTCACAATCTCTTCATCTGAAGGTCTTCTTAGGGATACACCTTCTTTAATTGCTTCCAAATTATATACTTCATTATCACTGTCAACATCCTCACTAGAGGAAACTTGCTGGTGATATGCATTGGCAATTTTCATTTGGTCATCAACATCCATTTCATAAGACTCCATATCAGATGAGCACTCACTATTAGAAAAATAAGAACCATCTATAATAATCTATATATCAACATCCTCCTCATTAGATTGATCACATTCTTAAGGTAAATCTTCATCTTCAACCATTTGTGCAACTGCACATTGCTAAGGAGAATGTGGCATTTGGAAAATCATGCATCAATGGGCCTCATTAGAAAAATTACTTAAGTTCTTCTACAAAGGATCTAGAAGAACCTTGTTCTAATTTTTTCTATGGTTGTTAGGGATGGACTTCCCATAATTCTAGTTGGTATTATATGGATGATCCTCCAACCAAGGAGGTTTTTCATTCCTAAGATAATTTTTTGATTGAACCTCTTCATGCTTTACAATTCTATAATTCATACTTTTCATGAAATTATCAATCTTATCCTCAAGAATACCCCCTTTAGCACTAAAAAAATTGTCAATTTTTGGATTTCTAAGGTTTTTTGCATCATATCTTCTCCCAACTTTACCAGTTGCTCTATTAATTTTATCAATATGGACAAACACCTTGTAAGCTTTCCATAGTTTCTGAGGATTATTATCAAGTAAGTGGTAACTCATCTTTGCATCAAAGGCATTACAATAGTTCACCGAGCATACAATATCATTCAATTGTAAAGGAGGAGGCAACCTTTTCATAGCCTTTTGGAACCTCATATTAAAATCAACCACATACTCATTGGAACCTTTAGCAATGCTATTAAATTAATTTAACAAATACGTTGAATTAGTTTTATCACCATACTACTCTCTAAAAAACCTCTTAAACTCCTCCCAAGAACCAATACTCTCAGCAAATAAACTTTTTTACCATTCTAGAGCATCTTTGTTGAGTGACTACATAAATAATATCATCATTACATCATTTTCTTCTACCTCAAAATCATCCACGACATTAGAAAATTATTTGATGTGATCTTCACCACTCAAAGCATTATTTCCAGATAATCTGACCAATGCGGGCCTGAAATCTTCAAGAAACGAACTAGGATAGCCAAGTACTCCAGTATGTTGATGTCCATGAGAATTTCTAAACTCATCATCTTTTTTGTAATCAGACTGGGTCTTATCCTTACCTTTTCCATATCCATCATTATTACCACCTCCTTTCTTTTTTCCCTCATCATCTTCAAAATAAGAACCCTTATTCTTGTCATTTCCTCCATCTCCACCACCCTAATCCCCACCACCACTTCCACTAGCAATATATCTTGCATACTTCGCCTTTTGTGAATCACTATTAGTATGTCTAGAGCTTGAAGCCTCTAGAGTTGGTATGGAGGTTTTAAGAAAATATTTCTAGCTATCTTAGCATTAGCAACTTCTATTTCAACTTTCTTCAACTCTTCTTGTAATTTATCATTTTCTAACTATAATTTCAAGATCTCAGAATTTGGGGGTGCAATGGATGGAGTAGGGTCAATTTTAACATTTTTGGTGGGGGCTTTTATAGATGAATTATGTGTTGGATGATGTGGTTTTTTTGTTGTTATGTGGTTTTCATTGATGTCAACACTATTAGCACTATTGTATTGAAGGTTGTATATGTTGAGGATATTGAGAAAATTGTTAAAGAAAATGTTACAGGTTGCCAAAGGAATAGTGAAGGTCATGAAGGTTCATTTCTCAGTACGTTGAAGATAGTTGTGGATTAAACGGTTTATTTCTAATAATATCTAATCTATCCACTAAAATTTTCAAAGGTCTACGTGAATTTTTGATCGTGTTATGAACAATTGTGTTTTGACAGTTTTTCCGTGTTTTAGTTAGTATTCCCAAGTAAAGTTGATATCATTCTAGTAATCCCATTTGTTTTGGATTCCTCCTTGTTAGTTCTTGTTTCTTGTGGATGCTTCTAGATCATTCTATATCCTTGTTGTATGTCCATGTTGATTGGTGTGCTTATGGTCAAATATTTTTCTCATGTGTGTTTGGGTTTTCATGTTCTTGGCCAACATGATGGCTGTAATGTGTTGTGGATCCTTGGAGATTTAAATTTGAATGTTTGGCACACTCAAGGATTTTTTTTTGGGTCACATCATAATATTAGCCAATGGTGTTTGATTCGCATTGAAAATTTATTTGTAAATTTGGGGCCGACATTGTAAATATGTTTTATAACTTGGATGACAAAGTTGTTGCTATAAATATAGGTTGCGAATATATAGGAGTGGTTGTTTGTGCAAAGTTAGTGTGCGTGTGAAGTGAGGAAGAGCCAGAGAAAGTGAAATTGTGTGAATAGGGATCTATTCATTCGATTGAAAAGAAAAGTGTGAAGAAGTTTGAGTGAAGTGTGAAAAAGTATTTATGTGCTTAAATAGAACTGTAATCAAGCTTTTGCAGAAGCTATTTTCTTAGTTCATAACCTATAGATCTAATCCGAATTGCTTTGTATTCTTGGGTAGTGAGCCCTCTTGTATTTGAGTAGTGAGCTCTAGGAAGTGTGCCTAAATGCATGTGCATTCCCATTATTTTTCATTATAATTTTAATAGGGTATAATATTGTGGACTAACATCCACTCTAGTTTTTCCCCTAATAGGGTCTCCACATAAAAAATATTGGTGTTCTCTGTGCTTCTGATGTGTTGATTTTTTATGGTTTATTGTTCTTTCATTAGATCAAAGATAAAGTTAAGTTAATTTTGAAAATTTTAAGTATTTTGTGACAATTGATTCACCCCCCTCTTTTTTATCTATCCTTGTTTTTACAACAATTGGTATCAAAGTAGGTTCCTTTGAAGAAGTTTAAAAATCTTGAGGTGATCCAAGATGGAATCATACAAGAAGGACAACCCTAGATTTGATGGAACAAACTACTCACTGTGGAAAACTAAAATGGAATGTCATCTGAGATTTTTAGGTGAACACTTCTAGAAGATCACAAAGAATAGATATATTATTCCTCAAAATGGTCCTTCCACTCTTGATGAAATTAAAGAGGCTAAGAATAACATCAGGGTTATGGAATCTTTTCTAAGTTCTTTGATGGATTTGAAAATGAAAAATGTGATAGGTATGAAGATAGCTCATGAGATGTGGATGAAGCTAGAAACTTTGTATGAAGGAGATCCACATGTGAAGATGGCTAAGCTACAAATATTGAAAGGAAAGTATGAAAATTTGAAGATGGGTTAAGATGAAAATATTTCTTCTTTTATGCAAAAAGTAAATGAACTATTGATGAGTATTAGATGTGTCAGTGGTACCCTAGAAGAGGAAGAAATTGCAGCTAAAGTGCTCAAATCATTGCCTCCCTCTTACAAAGGAAAGGCTCATGCTATTGAAGAAATCATATCAATGACAAATGTGACAAGAGATACACTAATTGGTAAATTTGTTGCCTTTGAGTTGAGTGAATTTAGTGAATCTATTCCCAAGATTGAATCTATATTTAAGGATATTGTATCCAGAAGAAGCAAGCAAAGATATGATCTAGGAGAGTTTTCCAGAAATTCATTCAAGTATGAGGAAGAAATGAAACAACTTGGAGGTGAAGAAAGAGAAGTAGAAGAGTTGGAGGAACTGATTGTGAAGAAAGAAGGTATAGGACAAGGTAAGTACAAAGGAATTTTGTGTATTAAATGTTTCTCTTGCAATAAAATAGGTCATTTTGCATCAAGGTGTCCTAAAAGAGTTCCTAGTTCTAAGCCTAACAAATATAGATTTCAAAATAAATGTTACTATCTGAAAGAAGTAGCGATTGATGAAGAGTCTAATAAAGAAAATGTAAATAAAGATGAATGGGTGTTCCTTGCTATCAAGAAAAATGGTCTTGTGGCTACTAAATCTACTAAAGTTGAGAAAGCCCTTTCAACCCAAATTGAAGAAAAGGATGAGTGGGTTATTGACAGCGGACGCTCACATCATATGACTGGTAACAAAAGAAAATTTGTAAGTCTAGAGAAATATGATGGTGGGGTTGTAAGATTCAGAGATAACAATGTTGGTGTGATTCATGGCAGAGGATCTATTTGTCTTGGTGGTAAGCATAACACTGATAATGTTCTTTATGTTGAAGGCTTGAAGCATAAACTATTGAGCATAGGAAAAATGGTGGACAAGGGTTATGATCTTTAGTTCAAAGGTGGAAGATGCAAGATACTTGGAAGTTCTAGAAATGTAATTGCTTCAGGTAAAAAGACAAGAGGTAATATTTTTCACCTGAATGCTACTAGTGAAAGTTGTTTAATTGCTCAAGTAGATGAAAGCTGGTTATGGCATAGGAGGTTGTGTCATGTAAGTTTTGATAACATTGTCAAGGTAATCTCCATTCGAGTAGTAAGAGATATGCCAAAGCTAGTAAAGCCTACTAACACAATATGTAAGGAATGTCAGATGGGAAAATAGAATAGAGTTTATTTTTAGTTCAAAAGTTTCAAAGATATGGTAGAGAATGAGAAAGGTTTGAAAATTAAATTCCTAAGGTCAGATAGAGGTGGTGATTTCACCTCCAAGGAGTTCAATTCTTTCTGTGAAGAAAATGGAATCAGAAGACAATTATCTACTCCCTGAACTCCTCAACAAAATGGAGTTGCAAAGAGAAAGAACAAAATAACTCTAGATGCTACTAGAACAATGATAATTGGAGGAAATGTTCCTTACATCTATTGGAGTGAAGTTGTAAGCACTATTGTATACACTTTAAATTGAGTAATTGTCAATGGTAATTTTGGTAAGACTCCTTTTGAACTATGATTTGGTTATAAGCCTACTATTAAATATTTCAAGATCTTTGGAAGCAAGTGTTATATTAAGAGAGATGACGACATAGGAAAGTTTGATGGAAGAAGTGATGAAGGAATCTTTCTAGTTTACTCTACTAAAAGCAAGGCCTACTAATGCTATAATAGAAGATTGAGAAAAATGGTTGAAAGTGCAAATGTCAGAGTTGATGAGGACTCTGCTAGATCATCCAGATATTGTGGATATGATTCAGATGACCAAGAAGATAGTACAGACAAAGGGAAGAATGCTAAAACACAGAATAAATATCAAATTGTTTTAGTAAATCAAAAAAGACGGGAAGGAGAGACAAGTGCAAGTGTAGAAGAAAGAACATAAGAACAAGAAGTTCAAGAGAATCCTAAGGTTCTGAGGTATGTAAAGCTAAATCATTCTAAAAATCAAATTATAGGAGACAAAAATAAAGGTGTGAAAACTAGAAGAAAGATTGCAGAAGAGTATTACCTAATTTCAAAGATTGAGCCCAAATATGTCAATGAAGCTTGTAATGATGAACACTAGATGGAAGCTATGAAGGAAGAACTTATGTAGATTGAAAATAATGATACATGGATTCTTGTTCATAGACCTAAAGATAAAAATGTGATTGGTACTATATGGGTCTTTCAAAATAAGCTGAATGAACAAGGTGAAGTAGTCTAGAATAAAGCAAGACTGGTATGTAAAGGGTATTCACAAATGGAAGGAATTGATTTTGAAGAAACCTTTGCCCCTGTTGCCAGAATTGAAGCTACAAGATTATTTCTTTCTTATGTTGCATATAAGAACTATAAATTCTATCAAATGGATGTGAATTCATCTTTTCTAAATGGTGAATTAGAAGAAGAGGTATATATTGAACAATCGCATGGATTTCAACTGAGTGATAAGGAGGACATTGTTTTCCGATTGAAGAAAGCTCTATATAGACTCAAGAAAGCTCCCAAAGCCTTGTATGCTAGACTGGATAAATACTTATTGAAGCCTGGATTCAATAAAGGTACTACTAACAACAACATGTATTTCAAATTGGATGATGACAAAGAGTTGATTATTGAAGTCTGTATTGATTACATTATTTTTGGAGGAGATGATAATCTATGTATGAAGTTTTTTGATGAAATGAAGAGTGAATTTGAAATGAGTATGATTGGAGAGATGAAGTTCTTTCTAGGATTACAAGTTACTTAGTTAGACAATGAAATTTTAATAGCTCAGTCTAAATATGTGAAAGAGCTTTCGAAGAAGTTTGGCATGGAGGACTTAAAGCTTGTTGGTACTCCCATGGTAATTGGATGCAAGTTAACATAGAATGATGATTATCCTAGGGAAAATCAAACAAGATACAAGTTAATGATTAGTGGATTGCTCTATTTAACTAAGACTAGACTAGGCATTATGAATGTTGTATTTATGGTTGCTAAATTTTAGGCTAATCCAAAAGAATCTCATGTGACTAGTGTAAAGAGAATTTTTAGATATTTGAAAGAAAAAAATGATTTTGGGATTTGGTACCCTAAGGATAATGATATCACCTTGAGTGCATATACTGATGCAGATTGGGAAGGAGATGTAGATGATAGGAAAATTACTAGTGGTGGTGCTTTCTTCCTAGGAAAGAAGCTAGTGTCTTGGATGAGTAAAAAGCATAATTCCATTTCTCTATCTACTATTGAGGAAGAGTATATTGCTGCTGCAAATAACTATACTCAAGTGATGTGGATGAAACAGATGTTGAAAGATATCAAATTAGTTGATGATGAGCCTATTACCATATACCATGACAACTCAAGTGCAATTAACATATCGAAGAATCTAGTACTACACTCTAAGACCAAGCATATATTAATCAAGTTTCACTTCTTGAAGGAGAAAGTGAGTGAGAAAGAAGTCAGAATGGAGTATGTGCCTACCAAAGAACAAATCATAGAAAATTTCACCAAGTTGTTGCCAAAGGATACTTTTGAGTATCTTAGAGGAATGATAGGGGTGATTACCCCTTTTGATATGAACTAAAGGTGATTTTTCTTGCATCAATTTGTATGCTTTAAAGATATATTCTAATTTGGATTGATGTTTATGTGGCTGCTACTTAGGGGGGGTATTCAGATGTGTAGATATATGCTTCAAAGCTTGTATGTGGGAAGTTAATTCTTATCTTTTCCATTGATTTCAAAGGGGGAGAAGAGAAATGTTAAAAATATTTTTGAGGAGAAGAGCAATATAGGAAAAGAGTCACAATCTAAGGGGGAGTAAGTGTAGTTGTGTTGATGGTATTTTTCACATCATATGTTGCCATAAATGCCAAAGGGGGAGATTGTTCGATGATGTTGTGTTTCTGAGATGTGGTTTTCATTGATGTCATCACTATTAGCACTATTGTATTGAAGGTTGTATATGTCAAGGATATTGAGAAAATTGTTAAAGAAAATGTTGTAGGTTCCCAGACGAGTAGTGAAGGTCATGAAGGTGTCTTTCTTAGTACATTGAAGTTCAGTTGTTTTGGATGAAAGGGTTTATTGTTGAGAGTATCTAGTCCATCCACTAGAAGTTTCAGAGGTCTACATGAAGTTTTGATCATGTTATGAATAGTTGTGTTCTAACAGGTTTTTGTGTTTCAGTTAGTATTCTTGAGTAAATTTGATATGATTCTAGTAATCTCATTTGTTGTTGATGCCTCCTTGTTAGTGGGTATGTGCAGGATCATCATGGAAAAAATAGGCCCTTAAGTGGCAAAAAAATTAGAAAAATCAGAGTTAGGCAACTTGACATAAAAATTTGAATAAGTTATCTATATTATTTCAAAAATGTGTAAGAATAGAATATGTAGCAAATTGAATGTAGTTTTTAAAATACTAGGTATGTTTAAAAAAAATAAAAATCTATTTGGAGAAAATTTGAAATTTCAATGCAGTGGTACTAAAATTTCAGAGAAAAAATAAGTAGGTGTTTGTCTGACCACCCCAACCACAATAAAATGATAATAGATTTTTATAAGATTTTAGATATAAGTAGAGGACTCATGCCCCGATGTGAAACATATTTTTTTGTAATTTTTTTCTAAGTAAATAATTAATTATGAATTTTTTATTACAACTTTTTAAAAAAATATAAAAAATCATATGTCTGACCACCTTAACTTGGTCAAAACTTCTTGAAATTATTTTTTTCTTATTTTAATCCTATAGTATGTGAACCATAGAATGTGATGCATGTTTTGGATTCAAAAAATGTGATACTTTTTGAAAGCTATAGATTTTTTTCAATCAACCTATCAATCAGGACTTTAGTGGTAATTTGAATAGAAAATGAATAATAATTACTTATTAAATTCAAAGTAAAGCATAATTTATATTGGTGGAAAGCTGAGAATCTCCTTTAAAAACCCTTTTCGTTTCATCAATTTTGGGTAAAAATATAGTTGTCAGCCACATACCCATCATATTGCCACTTTTTGGCCCATCATGATCCTACACATACCCTAGTTCTTGTTGCTTGTGGATGCTTCTAGATCATTCTATATCCTTGTTGTACATCTGCATTGATCGGTGTGCTCTTGGTCAAATATTTTTCTTGTGTGTGTTCGAGTTTTCATGTTCTTGGCCGACATGATGGTTGTAATGTGTTGTGGATCCTTGGAGATTTAAATTTGAATTTTTGGCACACTTGAGGATATTTTTTTGGGTCGCATCATAATATTCGCCAATAGTGTTTGATTCGCATTGAAAATTTATTTGTAAATTTGGGGGTGACATTGTAAATATGTTTTATATCTTGGTCGACAAAGTTGTTGATGTAAATATAGGTTGTGAATATATAAGAGTGGTTGTTTGTGCAAAGTTCATGTGTGTGTTAAGTGAGGAAGAGCTAGAGAAAGTGCAAGTGTGAAAATAGTGATCTATTCATTCAATTGTAGAGCATAGTGAAGAAGTTTGAGCGAAGTGTGAAGAAGTATTTTTGTGCTTAACTAGAACTGTAATCAAGATTTTGTAGAGGCTACTTTCTCAGTTTATATCTTGCAAATCTAATCTGAATTGATTTGTATTCTTGGGAAGTGATCCCTCTTGTATTTGAGTAGTGATCTCTAGGAAATGTGCCTAAATGCATGTGCATTCCCATTATTTTTCATTATACTTTTAATAGGGTATAATATTGTGGACTAACATCCATCTTGGTTTTTCCCTTAATAGGGTTTCCACAAAAAATCTTGGTGTTTTTTGTGCTTCTGATGTGTTGATTTTTTATGGTTTATTTTTCTTTCATAAAATCAGAGATAAAGTTAAGTTTGAAAATTTTAAGTATTTTGTGACAACTAATTCACCCCCCCTCTCAGTTGTCTATCCTTGTTTTTCCAATAGTATGGGTATTTTTATTGGTGATGGTATTAGAGGTGTTAAAGGAATTTTTCTTTGGATGATTAATGGGATTCTTCCCATGATCTATATGTTGTGATTTCTGGGCAGTAGCATAAGGATCTTAGGCTTTGGAAGTTGCAATAGATGCAGTATAATTGCTTACAGCAACAGTTCCCATTTGAATGGTCATCTAAGGTGGGCCAGGGGTTATCCTAGTAGTAAATCTTGCAAGATTCACCTAAAAGGCCTTTTTCTTCACTTCTTCTATCATATGTTCTATCCTTTCCCTCCAAGCATCACTTTCTTGCATCTTAGCCTTGATTCTATATTATTTTTCTTTTAACTCTTTTTTTTCTCCTTCAACTCCCTGAGTCTATTTTCTTCTTCTTCCTTAAGCCTAAGCTCTTCCTCTTCTAAGGCTTGCATATCTTTGTCTATGTCTTCTTCATCTTCTAAGATATTTCCAGCCTCAATAGGTGCAAGAGTATAGTAGGTCTTATCAATTGGGTCTTCATCAAGGAAAAGTAGTACAATGTAGGAGCACAAACAACTCAACCAATTATTGTTTACTCTTGCAACTAGGACTCATTTTTCCTTCACAAAACACTTGGTTCCAAAAAAAATCAAACTGACATCAGGCATAAAAATTCTTGTTGATTCCTCAAACCATATTAAAAAAAATTAAATTTATTGACCCAAACCCTTTCTCCAACATAAACATCTCAAACATAAGAATTCTCAATGTAGACTGTCCAAATCAGCAACTAGGCCCTTTGAGACCACATAAATAGTCAACTCCAAATTCCAAAGCCCATCTCTCTTTCCTAATTCCAAAAAAAGTGAAAATATTCCTAAAAAACCCTATCATACCATCTCCCACCTTTTATTGATGACATTTTATCAAACATGTATACTGAACCTTCATTTTTCACTTGAAAACATGATTGTCATAAGACTACCTTAACTAGCCAGTCAACAATAATGGACCCAAACTTGTAATATCACTCAAAAGTGATAGGAAATGGATCTAAATACACTTAATCAACCTTCTAAAACAATAAAGACTCACACCCCACAAGCAAATCACTTAAAAACCCCCACTGTACATTGTAATTTCCCTATTTTTCTTTATTTACAGTCCTATGGCATCATTAGATCTGCCCAAAACCTTACCCTCAAACCCTAAAGCTTTGAAAAACTTTATAATACATAAAAATTTCACTACACACCAATTTATATTAGTATTCCATGGTTATAATAGGAAATATACAATTTTCTTCACCATTGTTTACCCTAGTTTAGGGTTTTACCTGCCTGGAGCAAATTGATTGTAACTTTCACAAAATTGAATGAATTTAAAAGAAACCAAATGAAAAATAAATTAGATTCATATGGCCTTAACTAAAAATGGAGGAGGATAGGTTTCATGCATAGTACAATGTTGTACAATGGCTTGAAATCAAGAATTTATAGGAAATTAACAAAAAATAGAGTATTTCATTGAAATATTCACACCTACATTTTCCCAACCTTCCTTGAAGTGTGTGGGGCTTAAAAATTCCTTTATAAAGAAAATATAACACCTCAAACTAACTCTTCAGCTTCTTTTTCTCTTCACCTTCCACCATCTTACAACTCGTTACATTTTTACAACATTGCTCTTAACAACATTTTTTCAAATTTTGCAACATTTTACATTATATGCACAATGGATCAAAAATAACTATCTAAGACCTATTAAAAGATAAATGTGGCCATTAATTCCTTATTACATCATGATATCAACTATACTAAGTCAAAAACTAAATTTTCCTCATGGAGGCATGAATTTGCAAGGGTTCTCCTACACCATAATCCCAACCAAATAAAAACTTCCAAGTCCTCTTGTATCATTAAATGATCCTTCTTGTAGTATTTTATGCCATACAATAGCTTGCATCTTCACCTTTGGCCTTATTTGGTCTATGCCAACTTGTTTCCATTTTTTCTTGCCACCTGGAATCTACTTCTTCATGCTCTGATGTGTTACAATATCCATTTGTCCCTCTTCTATCTGTTGTATCTTGATATTTAATTTGTTCCATGTCCAAAATATTAACACTACAAAGAAATGATACATTGTTTCTACCATAATACCTCCATTTCTCTTCAACTCTTTGTAATTCTCCAAGATCATTTCATCCTTGATCTTCTCTTTGTCCAATCTTGACACCAACTCAATATCTTCTCCTTTTGAAGTTAGGTCCTTTATCTTTGTTGCATCTTCACCTTCATTCTTGGGAATGGCTACAATTTCTTTTTCCTCTTCATCCATGATTTATTCTTCTGCATCTTCAAACTATTCTTCTTCTTTTATCTTGATTTTCCTTCTCCCTTTGACTATCATCTTAATGGATCATACAACTTTCTTTTTCACTTTCAAATTCCACCTAAATTCTCTTCTAATCAATTGAAACATCTCTTATTCATACCTTCTCATCATCATTTCCATAGCTTGCCTTATTTCTCGTATCTCCCTTTCAATCTCTCTTTGCCTCTTTTTTTCTTCTTTCCTCTTCCTCTCTTTTTCTGCTTTCTTTTGTAACTTTGCTGCCTACAAATTCCTTCTCAAAAAATCCATTTTTACCTTATTCAAGCAAGTCTCTCCTTGCTTCCACTTCACTTTGTCTCACCTAGGTCCCTTCACTTTTCCTCTACCTAGTCTCTTGGCCATTATGTTCTCTCTTCATCCTGCACAAACACATAACCACAAACAAATCCAAACTTTCTTATTCCAAACCTTTCTAAGCTCTGATACCAATTGATGCAATGCAGGAGCACAAACAACTCAACCAATTCTTGTTTACTCTTGCAACTAGGACTCATTTTTCATTCACAAAACACTTGGTTCCAAAACACTCAAACTTATATCAGACATAAAAATTCTTGCTGATTCCTCAAACCATATTAAACAACATCAAAGTGATTTACCCAAACCCTTTCTCCAATATAAACATCTCAAACATAAAAATTCTCAATGTAGACTGTCCAAATCAGCAACTAGGCCCTTTGATACCACATAAATAATCAACTCCAAATTCACAAGCCCATATCTCTTTTGTAATGCCACAAAAAAGGGATCTAAATACACTTAATCAACCTTTTGAAATAATATACACACCCCACAAAAAAATAACTTAAAAACCTTCACTGTACACTGCAATTTCCAAATTTTTCTCTATTTATAGTCCTAGGGAATCATTAGATATGCCCAAAACCTTACGCTCAAACCCTAAAACTTTTAAAACCTTTATAGTACATATAAATATCACTACACACCAATTCATAGGAGGATTCCATGGTTATAATAGGAGATATGCAATTTTCTTCACCACTATTTACCCTGGTTCAGGGTTTTACTTGCCTAGAGAAAATCGACCATAACTTTTACAAAATTGAATGAATTTAAAAGAAACCAAATGAAAAATAAATAATATTCATAGGGCCTTAACTAAAAATGGAGGAAGAGAGGTTTTAAGCACATTACAAGGCAATGCAATGGCCTAAAATCAAAAATTTGTAGGAAATTAACAAAAAAGTGGAGTATTTCATTGAAATCTTCACACCTACATCATTTAGAAACCTTCCTCGAAGTGTGTGAGGCTTAAAAATAAATTTATAAAGAAAATAAAACACCTCAAACTAACTCTTAAACTAATTTGTCTCTTAACCTTCCACCATCTTACATTTTTTTGCATTTTTAAAACATTGTTTATGACAACATTTTGTCAAATTTTGCAAATTTTTACATTATATGCCCAATGGATCTGAAATAACTATCTAAGACCTATTAAAAGCTAAATGTGGCCATTAAGTCCTTATTACATCATGAGATCAACTAGACTAAGTCAAAAACTAAATTTTACTCATGGAGGCATGAATTTGCAAGGGTGCTCCTGCACCAGGAAGGTGTACTTCTACATTAGGAGAATCACCTCTTCACTTGAAATTTCCTCCATTAAGAACATATACGACTCTAGGGGTTAAAGGTTCAAAGAAATTCTTATCTTTATCCCAGAATCCCCACCTATCATCTTCTCTTGAGATGTCAAGTTCATTATCAAATACTTGTTGAATAGGAGAACTTCCTAGATCTACATTAGATACTTCAACTTCATGTGCCTCTTCCTAGATATTTTCACTATTTACTTCATTATTAAAAGTAGGAGATGCATAAAAAGGGGATTCAACAGACATACTTGATTCAACATGTTTCTTAATCCATGTGGGTTGCTTTCCCTTTGCAAGCTAGGGATCCAACTTCTACCTAGGATGCTTCTTTGTGTATCTTCTAGTCTTCTTCATGGTGTCAAATATGTCAGAATTCTTCTTCTCATGTTTGCTTTGAGAGTT
>VDFB02009748.1:0-23974 GCA_007258455.2 Sequoia sempervirens | reverse complement strand
AAGCGCCAATGAGATTGAAGATTTCCGTGAGATTCATTGCGTGATGTCAAGATATTCTTTGAAAAAGCGTAAGCCGTCAGTTGATGGTATAGATGCAATCAACCGACACAACTTCGTGACTCTAGCGGATGTGATCAAGCTTTAAAGCAGCTTTCTTCTAGAAGCTTTCTTTTCCGCTTTCTTTCTATTCTTGGAATAATCCTTATCCATTCTTTGAGGATAGAAAGAAGATAAGATGTAATAGTTGGCAGTTCCCGCTTTTTCTGCTTTTTAGGGTTTCTTCTTTCTAGATTTAGTAATAAAGCTTGCTTGTTGAGCAAGCCCTAGATTGTGAAAGCAAGGAGATTTTAGGGTTCCCTACTCCTCTGCTTCTCTATAAATAAGAGCCTTTGCTCATTTATTTTCTTTAACCGTGCTAGTGAGAACAAAACGCTGAGCCTATTGTGCCTTCTATTTGTTGCTCAAGTATTGTTCATTTGTATTGTGATAAGCAAATTGTTGAGCCTCTTTAGCCAACAAGGAGTTAGTAAGATTGTTGTTTTCTATTGTGTTAAGAATAAGTTTGCAAGCCTCCTTAGCTGCAATTTCTTGTTCAAGGCATGTTAGAAGGGAGTTTTTGTTTCAGAGATTTGAGTAATAAAATCATGAGCCTCTTTTGCCTTGATCGAAAATCTCAGATTTTCGTGATCTATGTTACGCTTTTATGATCTTTATTTCAGCTTACAGTGAAGTGTGTAGGTGTTTGTTGGAAGAAAGATTATTGAAGTATTTTTGTCAGAGAATCTACCTTGTTAATTTCTAACTTCTCTTGCTCTGCCATTACTTGAGAGGTTAGGAACGTCTTTAGTCTAGGTTAGTCGTAGTTGAAATTCTTATCAGAAAATCTCAGCTGCGGCGTTTGTGTTTAAAACCTTGTGCTCTAAGCCGATCCAAAAGATAGGCAACTTAGTTTTAGTTTACTTTCTTTCAAACACCATCAGCAAGAGGGAGCTTCCTCCTAATTTGAAGAGCAGCTTTATCTCTGCATAGCTGTCCGCTTTCAAACTGTGATTCCGTGAGGTGCTAATTTAAACGCCAACAGTTTTCTGGCGCCCACCGTGGGGCACGAGGCTTTAAACAACAAAGAAAGCTTAGGCTTTATGTCACGGGTATGACCATCTGGCGTCCTACTGCTCCAGTTCAACAACCTGATCTTACCCCTCCAGTTATCCAGCCAAGTTTCCAGATAATTGAAGGAGAGCAAGTGGACATTATCAGCAGCCTGAGAAGTTTCATCTTTGAGAAGAAGGAGACCCCTGCTCAGTGGAGAAACGCTGCTGCTATTTTAGACAAAGAGGAAGAGAAAGCCGATATTGCAGCCGAGAGACCTGTCTTGCCACCACCCGCGTGGGACTAGACAATCTTGGCGTACATAGTCTATACAAGGAGGAGAACAAGAACAAATCCGCTCTTCCAAGGAGAAGATACTTTCCTTCCACATACACATCCTGTAGAAGTTGGAGAGTCATCCGACACAGTACCTGAATCCAACACAGTTCCTGAGTTCAACGACGTTCCAGTGTTCGAAGAAGAAGAATTCGAAGCAATGGGTGATAATCACAACGACGATGCCAACAACAATCGTAATCGAAGAAGAGGCCCCCCGCTGCCTTGGGGTGATAATATTGGACCTTTGGCCCTAGGAGCAAATCACGAATTGCCTAAGGGGTCAAGAAAGCACTTTCCACGTTTCCAAGGTGATGGAAGTCAACATCCCGATGATCATCTTTCAGCCTTTTCACCGGCTTGCGCTGTTTTGCATGTAGGTCATGAAGATGTTGCTGTTCGTCTCTTTGTTGAGACACTCGCGGGAGCTGCTGCCGAATGGTTCAATCATTTGGGGCCCGGTTGCATAACCAACTGGAATACTATGACTGAAAAGTTTCTCGCGAGGTTCAAACCAGCTGAAGATAGCCACCAGTTGTTTGCTCGACTTTCCAATTCAAAGAAGGAGGACAATGAACCAATGAGAGAGTTCGTAGCAAGGTTTAACCGCCTGGTTACTCGTCTTTCATATACACTCAATCCATCGCCTGAGATCCTGTTAAGCAGTTTTGTCAACGCACTTCCATCAGAGATAGCTTTTATCATAAGATCAGCGCACGAGACAGAACTGGGAGAAGCACAACAAGGTGCAATAGAAATTGAAGACAACATGATCACCTCAGGAAAGATCAGAGGAGATGCTATTAGACCTTTGGTGCAAAGTTCTGCTAATCCATTACTTCAAAGGGTTGCAAATGAAGTAACTATTCTCAAGAGGCAATTGCCACTTCAGCCGACGCCTCTTGCTCAAGTTGCACCACCACCTGCCTTGCCCGCACCACAGCAGCCTTATCAACCTCAGCAGCCGTATCAGCCAAGGAGGAATAACTTTCAGCCTTACAACAATTACAAGCCACGAGGGCCACTTCCACCAAGGCAAGCGGCTGACAATACACAGAATGCTATGTTTTGCTCTTTTCATGATTCCACTGAACATACCGGCGCATCTTGCCCTGAAAATGTCAGAATGAACGAGATAATGGGATATGCCGAAGCTGCACCTGCACCAAGTTTCGTTCCAATTCCGAGTTCGAATGTTGTCTTACCTCAATCGGACAACTTCGATGGCGACTCCGCAACGGGCTACTTTGAAAGTGAACCCGATTTTGAAGAACAAGAAGAAGATATTTGTCAGTACTCTCTTGCAGTTAATCCTGAGAATCATACGACTCCTGTGTTCACCAGAGCTCAACATCTGAGGGCACACAAAGAAGAGGAAGAAGAGAGGTTGAAGATATCAAAAGACAAAGAAAGAGAAGTAGCTTCTACTTCAAATATTAAGTCTTCTCAAGAGAACATGAAAGCAGTTGCTGAAGGTTCGTCCTCAGCAAATTTTGATATTGTAGATTCATTAATGAAGAACAAAGTGCAGATTTCTCAGTTAGAGTATCTCCAAGATCATCCAGAGCAAGTGGACCGACTTCTCAAGTTCGTGAAGAAAGGACCTACTAAGCAGCCCACATTGCTCGAATCATCCGTTCCGGCGGAAGACAAGCCTAAGCCCTTCTATATTTCTCTATATATAGGAGGTTACAAATTGAGCAATTGTATCATCGATTCCGGAGCTTCCGACAACGTCATGCCTCTACAAGTGATGAATGCTCTAGGACTTTCGTGCACCAAGACAAAGGACAAATGCTATTCACTGGAGTCCAAGTCAGTGCCATTGGTCGGTCAATTAAAAGATGCTCAAGTAAGGTTGGCGGCTTGTCCTGAAAAGAAAATCATGATGACCATCCTAGTAGCTGACATTCCAGCAAGCTACGGGATGCTACTAAGCAGAAGCTTTTGCAAGGACCTCGGTGGAGAGATTCAGATGGATTGATCTTCTGCAAATATTCCATTAAAGAAAGGAACTTTCAAGTTGGAACCAGAACCCAAATCTCGATTTGCGGTCGTGAAGTCTCAAGATCCTCAAGCTCAAATTCTATATCAAGAAACGGGTCTTGGTACTTACGCCATGCTGTCAGAGATTCCTGAAGAAGGTCAAGAGGTCGCATGCGTCGTAGAGAAATCAGCAGATGATCCTAAGTTGTGGGCTTTGCAGTTCGATGGGAGTTGTTCCACTGCTGGTTCGGGAGCGGGAGTCGTGATAATTTCTCCTGAAGGACAACTGTATCCTTTTGCATATCGCTTGCAATTTGAATGTACAAATAATACGGCGGAATATGAGGCGCTTTTACTAGGTCTCAGGAATGCAAAAGATATGGGTATCAAATACCTTAAGGTCGAAGGTGATGCGGAGCTTGTTGTAAAGCAAGTCAGAGACCAATTCAGAGTAAAAGCAGATCGTCTTCGACATTATAGAAATAGGGTGTGGAATGCAATAGATTGGTTCGAAGCATTTGATATCAAGTACATTCCACGTCTGGAAAATAGCAGAGCAGATGCCCTCGCGGTATCAGCTTCACTTTTCATGCCACATTCTGACTTTCGTCAGAATGCGTTTGCCATTGAATTAATATACAGGCCAGCTGTACCTGACAACTGTGATAATTGGCAAGTCTTTAATGACGATGAACACATTAAGGAGTTTCTTGTTATGGGAGATAATTTCAAGGAATTATTCTTTGAAGGCAGTTCATTTACTCACAGAGAAGCAGTAACACAAGTCTCTGATACGCCAAAGATTGCTGAAGATAAAGAAATTTCAGAAGAACCAGAGTCCAGCATAATCCAGTTGAAAGGAAATAAAATTCCCAAGGGTTTAGTTTCCTTGGAGAATATTTTTGACAGGCACGACAGATACATTCAAGATCAGAGAAATTCAAGTGACAGAACTTCTGCCGAATATCAACAAGTCAATATCGGTACAATTGATAAGCCCAAGCTTGTTAATTTGGGTACATGCTGCACGGCAGAGGAGAGCGAGAAGTTCATTTCTTTGTTCCAGCAATACCGAGATGTCTTCGCCTGGTCATATGAAGATTTGAAAGTTTTTACACCAAGAGAATTGTCTCACACAATTCCTCTTCAACCTGAAGCGAAGCCCTTCAGGCAAAAGCAAAGACACTATAATCCGCGGATTCAAGACACCATCTACGCGGAGATCCAGAAGATGGTGAATGCAAAGATCATCTTCCCCATTCATCATTCCACTTGGGTGTCGAATATAGTTCCTGTGCGCAAGAAGAACGGAGAAATCAGAATTTGCGTTGATTTCAGGAACCTGAATCAATCATCGCTCAAGGATAATTATCCTTTGCCAATCATGGAGCACACTTTACAGACGGTTACCGGTTCAGAGATGCTGTCTTTATTGGACGGTTTTTCTGGTTATAATCAAATAGCGGTGGCTGAGGAAGATCAATTTAAGACGGCATTCACAACCCCGTGGGGTACGTTTGCATATGAAAGAATGCCCTTTGGCCTCATCAACGCCGGTGCTACATTTCAAAGGGCCATGGATTTGGCATTTGGTGATTTGAAGAATAAAGTAATAGTTGTCTATCTTGACGACCTCACTGTTTTCTCGAAGACACGACAAGATCACTTTTCAGATCTAGGGAAGGTCTTCGAGAGATGCAGATATCATAAAATATCATTAAATCCCAAGAAGTCTATCTTCGCGGTGACGGAGGGCAAGTTGCTTGGCCACATCGTCTCCAAAGAAGGGACTCGAATTGACCCAAGTCGGGTCGAAGCTATCCGAAGTTTGTCTCTTCCAACAAGCAGAACAGGGGTACACTCTTTCTTTGGTAAGGTAAATTTCATACGAAGATTTGTACCAGATTTTTCTGAGTTGACTAAAGATATATCTGCTATGATGAAGAAGACAGTTTTCAAGTGGACGGAAGAAGGAAAGAAGGCGTTCGCAGCAATAAAAGAAGCCATCAGTCGAGCTCCAGTGCTAGTTCGTCCTGATTTTGAAAAGGAATTTATCCTTTATTGTTATGCATCAGAGCATACTCTGTCTGCCATTCTGACACAAAAGTTAAATGAAGAAACTGAATCTCCAATAGCTTTCATGAGCTGTAGTTTCAAAGACAGCGAATCAAGATACTCTCAGATTGAAAAGAATGCCTATGCGGTGGTTCGAGCTATAAAGAATTTCAGATTTTATATCCTAAATTCTCACACCGTTGTGTATGTCACAGATCCAGCAGTGAAGAGCGTGTTAACTCAACAGGAGATGGGCTCCAAAAGAGGAAACTGGATCGCAAAGGTTCAAGAGTATGACTTGGAGATCAAGCCGACCAAGCTCGTTCGCGGGAGAGGCCTTTGTCAGTTGATGGCGGAAGATGGTGATAAGAAACTTCAAGCTAAGGGGATACCCGAGATTGAACCTGAAGTTAAAGAAGACCTTCCAATGGTCTTGCTGATCGAGTCTTCGGGAGAATGGTTTACTGAGATATGGTATTACCTCACATACGGTGATTGTCCAATTCACCTGAACAAGCAACAAAGGAGAACGCTTAAGCTGAAAGCGCAGAATTATATAATCATCAGCAATGTTTTGTACAAGAAGGGCCTTGACGGAACATTCTTGTTGTGTGTTACCAAAGATCAACAACGACGCTTGCTGGAAGCTTTCCATAATCAAGCATGCGGTGGTCACTTTTCATCAAAGGTAACAGCTTTTAAAATCTTGCGGGCTCAGTTCTTTTGGCCGACTATGTTCCGCGATGCATATGAGTGGGTACATAAATGTCAGTTATGTCAACAATTTGTTGGCAAAGCAAAGTTAGCAGCCGCTCCTCTCAGGCCAGTTGTTATAGATGCTCCATTTCAGCAATGGGGTCTAGATTTTATTGGTCCTATCAACCCACGTTCCAGCAAGGGGCATATTTATGTCCTTACAGCCACTGATTACTTCACTAAATGGGTTGAAGCCATTCCCACCAAGCGAGCCACGTCCGAGGTTGTGTGTGAATTCTTAAAAGAAAACATTGTCACACGCTTCGGAGTGCCTCGTAAAATTGTGACAGATAATGCAACATGTTTCTCGTCAGAGGAGCTAATAGAGTTCTGTTTTGATCACAGCATCACACTATCTCATTCATCAGATTATTACCCCCAGGGTAATGGACAAGCTGAATCATCAAACAAGAACATTGTCACAATCATTCGCAAGTTGGTTGATTCCAGTCAGCGAACTTGGCATAAGAAGCTTTATGATGCTCTCTGGGCCGACAGAATTACTCCGAAGAGAGCCATTGGTACCTCACCCTTTATACTCCTGTATGGTACAGAAGCAATGATACCCATCACATTGGAGTTGTCCGCCTTGCAGCTGGCGACCTCAGTAGAAGATGGAGAATTCACAGATCCACAGATCCTATTCAGAAGCGTATCTTGTACCTGACCAAGCTTCAAGAAGAAAGGGAAGAGGTAGTAGATAGAATCACTCAACACCAAGAGCGGGTGAAGAAAATTTTTGACAAGAAAGCTCGCCAACGAGATTTCGAGGTTGGAGATCAAGTCCTCTTATGGGATAAGAGACATGAGCCAAAGGGAATGCATGGGAAATTTGATTCCTTGTGGCTGGGACCTTTCAAGATTCACGAGCTCGCCGGAGAGAATACTTATATTCTCTCGCGCTTGGATGGAAGTCTCCTCCCTCTACCACACAGCGGGCAGTACCTGAAGCACTTCGTCCCTTCGGGGGTGGAGTAAGTTCTCAAAATTCAATCTTTGTACATATTTTTCATTGCTTTTCGTGACGTGTTTCCCCTTTCCGTGATGTTTTCGTTATGTTGTTTTTCCCCTTTTCGTAATAGTCCTGTCGTGTTTTAGGTGATTAGGAGTCTTGTTTTAGGTGATTAGTAGGGAAGTCCAACTATTAGGTGATTTTTTTTTTTAGGAAGTCCGGTAATAGGTGATTAAGGAATGTCCTGCAAATTAGGTGATTAGGAAATGATGCTGACTCCGATACCCAATGAACAAGGCACTGGTCTAAGCTTAAAACTTCAGAGATTCTATGGTTCTCCTATGCCGAAAGTATCCACCATGGTCCCCAAACAGAGCCAATGTTGTACCCCAAAATTAAAATTTTTGTTACACTTAGACATTTTGAAGAAATGAGTAAAAGTCTTGTCAAAACAATGAAAAGAGTCAAAATTTGGGTGTGCGTGTCTTGCATGGAGGGTTAAAATACAAATTTTTCAAATTCTGACGATCTGGGTCTGCTAAGAGCAACTTAACCTACAAAGAGCGGATCCTTGATTTTCATCCTAAATTTTAGGAAAAGCTGCTGTTTAGAAATTTTCTCGAAATAGTAAAGTTTAAAGATTTCCACGGAACTGCGGAAGCGGATCTTGGCAAAATTTTCTAAAATAGAAAATTTCACAAAATAGAAAAGTTAGTCCCGACGGGGATCCGGCCGATTTTGATTGGCTCAAAATAATAATAAAGTGTCGGTGGTCGCGGTCGAGATCTAAAATAATGGGTTTTATCTTGAATTACATTATTTTTCAGAAGCATATCTGGAGTTCTGAGGTCATCAATGGAGGTCATCCGACTGCCAGGCGTCAATTTCAGCATTCAATTTCCGGCAGAAGGTGAAACGATGAACATGCACGAAAAACGAGGAAGAAGATTGAAAAATCTTGAAAATTTTCTAACACTGCTGAAAGTGGGCGCCCCTGTTGAAGAAAGGCGCCCACCTTTTTAGGGCACCAGATGAAGGAATTAAGGTTTGGATCTCAAATGGAAGTTGCTCAGTTTTCAATCAGCTTCGCGATGAATATCCCCGGCAGAGCATCCGACGATCCAGTCTCCGGCAGATTCAGGTCAAAGTGGAGGTATTAAATGAAGATCTGAAACTTGGAGAAGATGAAATTGAAAATTTTTCTAAGTCTGGAGAAACTGGGCGCCCTAAGAAGAGAAAGGCGCCCAACTTTTCAGGGGTGCAAACAGAGGAATTTGCAGTCGAAGCTATAACGGGATGTCTTCAGAATTCAACTGGCTTCGCAGTGAGCTATTTAGCACGACAAACGGAGCTCGCAGTCATCAGATTCAAAAGGCTGAACAGAGGGTCCGACGAGAGGTGAAAAGAGAAATTCAAAGCAAGAGTGAAAAAGTCAAAAAATAAACTAAGTGTTAGTAAACTGGGCGCCCCCAGTCAAGATAGGCGCCCAACCTTTTGAAGGGTGAAAGTTCACTTTTTGGCAAACGTGTCTCCAGAAGACTCCTTTTCATTTTCAGTCAGCTTCGCAATGAGCACAAACATTCAGAAATCCGACGCCCGAAGCTCAAGATTCAACGAAATCATCTGTGAAATAGAGGATAATGAAGAACTTGGAAATCAGAAAAATGGCCAACACTGGAGAAACTGGGCGCCCCTAGAAGGAAAAGCCTCCCGTGAATTCGGAGGTCAAGATCAAATTTTTGGCCGGAGGTGCCTCCAGAACATCTTTTTCAGAATCAGTCAGGCTTCGCCGTGAATCACTCAGCTCGTCTGTCGGGTTGATCTGTCAACGGGAAATCAGAGGCGAAGGGGCATGTTAAAATGGAGAAAAGTTGAAAAAGTGGAAATTTTGACCAAGTCTGGTGAAGTTGAGCGCCCCTCTTGAAGAAAGGCGCCCAAATCTTCATGCCTTAGAAGATTTTTGAAGATTTCTAAAATTTCAAAATTGTGAGAAGAAGAAGATGGCGTCCAAACTGAGAAGATAAGATTTAGGGTTTTGAAATAAAAGCAGAAAAGAAAGCAAAACCTAAATCAGACCCTAGGTCTATTTAACACCTCTTTTCAATGTATTTTTCATTATTTTTGCAGGTAGCATCCAGAGGAGAAAGTTGGAGCAACAAGTTCGAGAATTTTTTGTGATTAAAGAATTCATAGTTGCTGGTTTTACATCAGATTTTTCAGACCAGCAAGCATAAACCCTTGCTTTTTCAAGCTTTTTGTTCCAGAAGATCAAGTTTTTCAAGCAGAAAGCCAAGGCTTTCAATTTTTCAGTCATCTGGGTCTTTTTGCCTCTATCTTCTGAAGAACTTTTCAAGAACTTCATCAAGTTGCAGCAAGTGCTTTTATCTTGCATGTCAGTGAAAACCTCAGAGCATTCATATTTCAACCATCTGGGTCCTTTCCAATCAGTCTTCTGAAGAAAACCCATATCGCAGCTTTTTTCGAAAACCTAGGGTTGGCTGTTTTTTCGATCAAGCGTCAGGGTTTTGCAAATCCAATCAACTGGGTCCATTTCTAATGATATTCTGAACAAAACCCAGATGCCAGCTTTTTTCGGGAAAAATTGAAGAAATTAGGGTTTGCTGCTTTTTCAGGCAAAATTCAAGATTTTCAAAAACGGACGATCTGGGTTGTCTTGCATTGATATTCTAAACAAAACCCATATCTCAGAAAATATTCTCAAAAATTCGTCCGTTTGAAGCAAAATCAACATTCTAAAATAGAAGTGCACAAGACTTGTCACGAGACGGCGAGTTCTGATCATTCTTCGATTTTTCACGGAGTAGGTACACTCTAATGTCTTCGAAGTCAGAATCAGCTCTCTTTCGCAAATTACATCAAAACGGGTGGGGAACGGACTTGCATCATGTCAAAGCCCGGTGTTAGATCTATATCCCTTGGAAGGCGAGGCAATACTTCCAATCAAGAACACAGGTCATTACGGACTCCTGTAGCGTCTATTCCTATATCAGTTCCAGGCCTTGAGTTGTGTCGCTTGCATTAAACGGTATTACAACGATACACTGGGAGATCAGTCGGCCGGATAAAGCGAGGTTGATTTGCGATCCTAAAACTGACGCATGAGTCGAGAAAGGTGTTTTTCCATTCCCCCATGGCCTGAAAGTGTAACTCTTTCGAGGGATGAATGTGAAAAGATGTGGAATACGCATAAGGACAAATACAGCAAGAAGATTGCACAGAGATGGATGAAAGAAAAACATAAGACATTGCCCAAGAATGTCAGGCGAGGGGAGTTCAAGGACGAGGTTGCTATCATCATCACTTTGCTCAACAGGGTCACTGGTTCAGCAGATGCCACCAAGTTCCAACCTTGGATGTTTTATGCCATACCTCACATTATGAAAAAGACTGAGTTTTATGATTGGCCTACTTTGATAAGTGACTGCCTACATCAGCAAATAACAGAATATTTTCAATTTCATGTATTCCACATGGTGTCATATCTAGTCTATTTGGTGGCCTATCAAGGTCAATTCAGAGGATTTAACACCGAGGGGTCATTGAGCGTTCAACACATATATAATTATTATCCCCAGTTGGAATTCACAAAGTCGTTGCACCACTACAAAAGGGTGAACGAGGCATTCTTGATGTACACGGTGCGTGACTTGGACAATGAATTGCACGTCCGCATCTCTTCAGTTGCCAGGGCAGCAATGGCAGAATGGGCAGATTGGTTTATACAGTTTCCTACCTTTACCTATCTCAGGGTTTATGGTTATTCAGGTGCCCCGCTCATGTTGCCAAGGTATCCGTCAGACGAGGTCATCTTCATGGAATTCTTGAGGCAAGCTCGCGGTGTCCACACAGTCTTGAGAAATAGAAAGAAACCCTCTCTTCACTTTCCATTAGGGTTGGGTATTTATACATGCAGGACTGCTGCAGATGCCAGGACAATTGGAGAAGAGTTAGATAAATTCGGTCTCAAATCCTACAGTGAGAGGCGGTCATTTGATCCTCATGGTGTCTACGCTGGCCGGTTGGAGAAGAACTACAATCACATACCCGCACTTGAAGATTTTTGGGCTAACTGTGCAGATGAGTTTGAAGTGCGAAGGCGTAGTTACAGCAGGTTGACTCTCCATCAGATGAAAGACTGTTTGAATGAAGATATTGAAGGACTCTCCGATGATGATGAAGATGTGCTTCTACCAATGTACACTCAGAAAAGAATCGAGGATCAGCCTCTTCCACAAGTTAATTGGGCAAACAAGGAATCTCTTTCAGTTGAAGACAGAACAAAACAAGTTGTGGATTATAGTAAGGTTTTCCTAGTGCTTAAAAGGAAGAACTCTATTCCAGTAGCAGAGCCGCCAAGGATAATTCCCTCTTCTTCCACAGCACAGGCAAAAGGAAAGGGTAAAAGTCAGTCTCAAGATGGCATCAAAGGCAGTAGATCGAATAAAAATGTAAGAAGAAGGATGGATTTCTCAGGCATAGTCATACAGGAACAGCCTACAATTGATTCAGAAGTTCCTCTTGACAAGCCCATACCTCACAATGAAGCAGAGGAGCCGCCTTTAACACATGTCCCTGTGCCTTTGACAGGTTCGTCACCAATTCATATTGATCTTGATATCGAAGATGATGAAGAGATTGCAGCAGTACCTCCTGAGGCAGTTAGTAAAGATACTACGGTGTCTTGGCTTGAGAATTCCTTAGGAAGGGTTAGGAGAAGACCTTCATATCAAGTGAGTGTTGATGATCTCGATAACATTTATCAGGAACCTCCTAAGAAAAAGGCAAAGAAGCAAGTTCATTTTGATAGGAATCCTGATAACGAGATTGTCATAGAGACTGCGGTGCCCCCAGAAGATAAGAATAGGGATGAGGTAAACATGGATGATTTTGTCATGGTCAAGGCTAATCTCGGTAGAAATACCAGACACGCAGATTTGAGTCTCTTCAAAGTTGTATCTGAAAACCTTCATGAAAGAGTGTTAAAAGACGGAGAAGACAAGGCAGCCCTCAAGGCCGAAAATCAGCAGCTTAAGCTTTTTATTTCTAACCTTGCTCGTGGTTCTTCACAAACAACTCAGTTGCTGCCCCAGGTCTTAGAGACACCAGCTGATCATCATCAGTTAAGACAGCTGGTCATATGTGGGAAAGAGACTTAGGAGTGGATCGAGAGCTTCATTGTCAGAGGAAAGGAGATCTTGGCTCAGATGTTCCAGTTGAGAGAAAACGCTCATGAACTTCGTCAAGGCATCCAGGGATTTGAACAAACATTGGCTGAAGTAAAACCTAGGCATGAGATTATCATTGCTGATTTAGACACAGCCTACGGTTCAGCGGTTTCAAAGGAGCACAAAAGGCAAATCCTTGCTTGGAGAGAGCGTCATGTTTTCAAAATTAAAACTTATGAGAGAATATCTGAAGAATTCATCACCTATAGACAAAGGGTGGTTGAAGCTCTCCTTTTCATCAGCGAATTTGTCATAGAGATCCCCTCTCAGTACAGTCTTGAGGATGGTTCTTACGTCGGGCTTGAGGAAGTACAAAATCAGTTCCAGAATGTTGTTCATAGTTGCAGCCCAGTTGGTGGAAGGATAGGTTATGTTTCAATGATGTCAACAAAGTTCAATAAAGCGGCCAATGAGATTGAAGATTTCCAGAGATCTATTGCAGATGCTGAAGATATTCTTGAAAAGCGGTGTTTTGCTGTTGATGGTATAGATGCACCGAACCGGGACACAATCTCAGACTTCCTAGCGGATGTGATCGAGCTTTAGCGGCTTTCTTCTAGAAGCTTTCTTTTAAAACTTCTTTCTATTCTTGGAATAATCCTTATCCATTCTTTGAGGATAGAAAGAAGATAAAGATGTAATAGTTGGCGGTTCAGAAAAAGCACTACGTTTTAGGGTTTCTTCTTTCTAGATTTAGTAATAAAGCTTGCTTGCTGAGCAAGCCCTAGATTGTGAAAGCAAGGAGATTTTAGGGTTCCCTACTCCTCTGCTTCTCTATAAATAAGAGCCTTTGCTCATTTATTTTTTTTAACCGTGCTAGTGAGAACAAAGCGGGAGCTGTGTACTTGTCTATTTGTTGCTCAAGTATTGTTCATTTGTATTGTGATAAGCAAATTGTTGAGCCTCTTTGGCCAACAAGGAGTTAGTAAGATTGCTGTTTTCTATTGTGTTAAGAATAAGTTTGCAAGCCTCCTTAGCTGCAATTTCTTGTTCAAGGCATGTTAGAAGGGAGTTTTTGTTTCAGAGATTTGAGTAATAAAATCATGAGCCTCTTTTGCCTTGGTCGAAAATCTCAGATTTCCGTGATCTATGTTACGCTTTTATGATCTTTATTTCAGCTTACAGTGAAGTGTGTAGGTGTTTGTTGGAAGAAAGATTATTGAAGTATTTTTGTCAGAGTATCTACCTTGTTAATTTCTAACTTCTCTTGCTCTGCTATTACTTGAGA
The DNA here is from genome assembly GCA_007258455.2 of Sequoia sempervirens. Classification (NCBI taxonomy): domain Eukaryota; kingdom Viridiplantae; phylum Streptophyta; class Pinopsida; order Cupressales; family Cupressaceae; genus Sequoia; species Sequoia sempervirens. The sequence continues at coordinate 10,326 of VDFB02009748.1, read as the reverse complement.
GGTTAGGAACGTCTTTAGTCTAGGTTAGTCGTAGTTGAAATTCTTATCAGAAAATCTCAGCTGCGGCGTTTGTGTTTAAAAAACCTTGTGCTCTAAGCTGATCCAAAAAGATAGGCAACTTAGTTTTAGTTTACTTTCTTTCAAACACCATCGGCAAGAGGCTTCCCCTCTAATTTGAAGAAGCGGTTTATGCATTGCATAGCTGTCCGTTTTCAAATCCATTCGAGTCGCGAATTTAAGCATATGAGATAGCATAGGGCGGTATACAAGAGCATGGTTTTGAAGTTAACTTACTATCTTTGGCATTCGATATTTTTAGTAAGTCCATTTATGGTAGAGGCATCATCATCAGCTTGGTTCAGCTTGGCAAATGTCAGTTTGCTAATTTTAGCAGTTTGTTAGTTGCAGCTAGGGCGTTGCTCTTGGCTACCTCTTTGGACTGAGTTCTATACTTAGTCAATTTTATGTTCTGAAGTTGTACCCCACGCCTAGGCTTGATGACTTCAAGTCGTTTTTATAAAGGGGACATAAAGGGGTTGATTTGAGCATTTAATATTTATATTAAATGGTTTATTGTGCAACTTGTAAATGGACACCTAGAGGGAGATGGTTAATGTTTTAATAATTCAAATAAGGTGCAACATGAGAGGTGGCGTCTCTTGGAGGTAATTGAAGAGTTTCTTGAAAGGAGTTACAAATTGCTTGGTTTTCTCTTTGAAGGCTAAAAGAAGGCATTGCTTGGAGCTGATTATCTTTGAAAAATATTGTAAAGTTATGTTGCTGAATTGATTTCAGAACAGGGCTAAGGGGGAGCTTAGTATTTTCACCATTATTCGGGCCTGAAACTATGGTTCCCTAGATGGTCATTTGGGAGTGTGCTTCATTCAAAAGTGCATATTGAGCTTCATTGATGGAGAATTTTGATGTTATTTTGTAATGTCCCCTTCCAGCTAGCCTCTTTGTGCGCCTCGTTGCCTTTTTAACTCCCGTAGGCAATTGACGGAAATAGGGAGTCATTTATTTAATTACTTAGTTATTGCCTAATTCCCTATGGTGATATTAAGTGATTAATTAAATTATTCTTTAAAGTGACAAAATGAAATATTATTCAATATGACTTTAGATGTCACTTTATGTTTTGAAATTGAAAATTAAATTGAAAAGAATTGGAGCTTTCATCGGGCCTCTTGGGTGAAATACAAAAGAAAAGAAGAAAGCATGATTTCGCATTTTTGAAAAATATATTTTTTTCTCTCACGGGAAACTCGAGTTTCTTCTCCTAGGGTTTGGAGACATTGCTGGTCCAGTTTCGGGTGTGAGATAACACCTCTTAGCTAGGACGACTTCAGAATTTGGAAGGAAAATGGTCTACATTGTATAAAGACGATTTGGAGACTTTGTTTTCATATTTTCGTGGTTTTTTTGATCTGGAGTTCGTACCTTATGGAAATCGTCTTTTGAGCTCCATTTGCAGAGTTGTGGGCGTCTTGCCTTGTGAGTACCTGAGGCGCACATATTCCCGTCATAAAATACCTTGCAGGGGTCTTTTTTGAGAAATGTTGGACAAAGAGTAGGAGGTCGCGATTTCTGAGTTTGAGCGATTGAAAGGAGAAGCTTCTGAGATGAAACGCGTCTATGGCTGAACATTTCGAAGCCTCTTGAAGGGAGAAAAATGTTAAGGAAGCAAACTAGGAAGGTTTAGAGAGGTATGAGTGAGTTTTTGGACCTGCAGGTGCGCGTGGGCAGGAACCAACACTCCAAACAAGGTCGTGGGTGGATCCTCTCCTTGGGCGCAGGTCTGGCATACATTCTGGGCAACATTCAGTCATCTCCAAACTCGTTTCTGCCCTCCAGGTGCTTGTTCCAGGTCTGAGATCTATTATTTTTCTCCTTATAGCAGTTATTGTTCTTCCCATTCAGCTGTAGGTCCATTCTGGGCAGTATAGTCTCAGGAAATGTTCCTCTAGACAAATGCTAGCCGTCCCTAGTATGCTACAGTCAGGTCTGCAATCAAATTTTGAACGTAAATGTTTATTATCAGACTGTAATGTATCATGTTTTGAAATATTAAAGGGCGGTTATAATGGTTTGAAGATATCAATGAAAAATGGGGATAATATAGTACTTTATTTGAGTTGAAATTCTGTAACAGCATGCAAATGCTTGATGTTGATTGCTGTAGTAATATTGTAAGTTACTACTATTGCTGTAGCCTGTGATTTATGGTATTTGAATGAAAACATTTCTGTTGTAAGCAAATGGACCCATGAAACATATTCTCTATCAATGCACAAATATCATACATGAATGCCCTACTCAAATGCATTGTTCTTCTCATCTGGGTGAAACACAATCTATCAAATCACAATGTTGGCAGAGACAAACAATACGGAACAGGGACAGTACACTGGTAAATGACAGCCAGTGACTCACCCTACAAGTCATGCTTAAATGAGAAGACACTTTAAATCAAACCAACTTGCATGTGTCCAATCGACAAGTGAAAACGTTATACTTACTCAGGAATAAGTTTCACGTAAATCGTTGTCAAAAAGTCAAGGAAAGCTGCTTGAATTTTAGGGCAGTTTGAGCAAGGTTGCTTACATATTTTCAGTTTTGAGCTTGCTGGTTTAGTCATGGCTGAAGGACGTTTTTGATTGCAACTCTTTGTGAGATTTTAATTTCATTATGGGTATTGATGCAAGCAATTTCTGTTACACCCTGATTGTATAGCTACTATTGCATAGGGCAATTGATTGTAGTGACTTAATCAATGTGATGAATAAAACATGTTGTTCTTGTTGTCAATATGAATGTGTCACCATTTAATGATTGTCTCATTTAAATGTTATTCTTGATGAATGTTGCATGTAAGATGTTGAATAATGTTTATTCTAACCTTTGAGATGTTTTATGTATACTGCATTGTTGAGAACATATGACTTCCGTTGTCATGTCATTATGTGTAGGTATGAGGACCATTCCTCCAAGTAGAGGAGAAATATCACTCGGGAGAGGAGCTTGGTCGGTTAAACAGTAACGAGAACCATTTGAGCATATACACACACGTCATTATAGGTTTGGAGGAACCAAGTCAGATAAGTTGGTCTTGATAAGTCATCCATAAGCTTTAGGAGTCTGGTTTACTTCTTTGTGCTTTGTGAGTAATGATTGTTTGTTTATCAGACTTACTATACTGTGATCATTGTGTGGAAAACGTGAGTGGATATGTGTATAGGTTGAGTGGGTATGTATACACATGTATACATTACGTACACGTATCCATATGTATAAACATATCGATACAGACGTATGATAGGCAAATGGATATGCTCATACGTATGTGTTGACATGGTATACATAAACATACGTATGCATTGAGGTATATACAAGTATATACATGTGTATATATACACACGCTACCTATTATTTGTGGATATTAATAATATAATATTTTTATTGCTTGATGAATTTACGTAAAAATGTATATATATATATATATCTATAAATTTATTTATATATTGGGTTGCTAGTTGGCTCACGATATTTTTATATAATTGTTAAATATATAAATATATATGTAATTATATATTATGGATTATATATAATATTATTATGGCTATATTAAAATATAAATATATAAATAAATACTCGGGTATTTAAATATATATATATATGTTTAATATATTTAGGACTATAATAATATTTATATAATAAAATATATAAAGGAATTATATTTCAATATTATAAATCTCTTGTAACAACCTGACCCTTCGGTAAAATTAAAATTTTCATAATTTACATCCTACATGTAAACGTGTTATCATGACATTGCAATAAAAATTTTCCTTCTTTTTATTGATGATACATGATCATGTTGCTATATCAATTTACAATAAAGATTCCATCTCAATATAATAACTTCACAAGTACATGAAACAAGAATACATACCTTAACTAACATAGCTCCAATGAGCTTTAGAACAAATAGTAGTAAGAAGGTCCAGGAGTCCGTCCTTTCAAATCTTGGTACATTGTGTAATGTCCCCATTTTAGCCCTACGCTCTTCAATTGGATTTAGCCTATTTCCGGAAATCCGTAGGCTAAGCTGAAGCAGAAAATTAAGGTTTCCTCTTTCAGATGCTTTTTCGAGGGTTTGCATGTAAAAGGTTTCTGGGTTTTTTTGAGTTTTCAGAGACCTCCAGGGTGATGTGACATGCATCTGATTTTGACATCCTCTCCGGGCACTTACTATTTATAGCAAGTCATGATGGCTGCCTAGTTTGTGCTCAAATGGTATTTGGAAACACTTACTATTTTTAGTAAGTTTTGTTTACTGCTCAGTTGGCGTACAGATGAGGTTTTGCAAACTTACTATTTATAGCAGTTTGCTATTTTTGGTAAGTCTATCTTTGGGCAGTATTATTTTAGCAGCAACTCAATCAGTTGCAGTTCAGTTTGGTTGGTCAGTTTGGCTTTCTGTTGATTTTGAAGTTAACTTACTATTTTTGGCATTAGCTATTTTTAGTAAGTTCATTTTTGGCAGAAGCATCATCATCAACTTGGTTCAGTTTGGCATTTGTCAGTTTGCTATTTTTAGCAATTCATCAGTTGCAGCTTGGGCATTGTATTTGGTTATCTCCTTGGACTGAGTTTCAAACTTAGTCAATTTTCATGTCTTGAAGTTGTACCCCACGCCTAGGCTTGATGACTTCAAGTTGTTTTAAAGAAGGGGACATTAAGGGGTCAAGTGAGCATTTAATTATTTAATAAATGCTTTATTGTTGCAATATGGAAATGGATGCCTAAAGGGGAAGTTGAATGATTTTTTAATATTTCAAAAAGTAAATTGCTAAAAGGTGGCATCCCTCCTCGAAGTTGAAGTGATTCAACTTCTTGGAATTTGAAGAGTCTCTTGTTGCTTCATTTGCCAACTAAAGCTTATATATTGATGTTTTATGATGAGCTGATTATGCATATTTTTTAAGAGCAAAGTTATGCTGCTGGAATGAATCCAGAATCCGGCTAAGGGATAGCTTTGCAAATTTACTCCACTCTTCGGGCCTGAAACTATGGTTCCCTAGGTGGTGGACTGAGAGTGTGCTTCATCCAGAAGTATATATTGAGCATTATTGTGGAGTTTTGATGAGATTTTTCCAGATTTCATGTTGCTGGTTTATCATGGCTGAAAGTGATTTTTGTACACAGCTTTTAGTATGAATTTTATTTGGTTCTGGGTACTTGATCAAATCATTTCTATGATAGAGGCGACCATATTTGGAGGTTATCAGAATTTAATTCCAAGTTTTAGACTTTATCAAGCAAAAATCACCCTTACAGGGAGAATTCATTTTTGAAACATTAGAGTTTGTGCATAAAATTAATGGCTGAGTTTAGATGTTGTTTTATCGTACAAATTGGGCTTAACCTCCTAGTGAGTCCATTGCACTTAGTTTCAGCTCATTGAGGAGTTTTGAAAGAGTTATGAGTATTTCATTGATGGGTTGCTGAGTCACGATTTTACATTAACATTGTTTCTATATCCAGGACTTATTAAATAATTGTACTTGCTGGTTTTGAGCTTCAATTCTTCATCTTATATCATTATGAAATGTTAGAGGAAGTGATACTCTAAGCATTTAATGTTTTTAGAAGATTATCTATTCTATTTAGGAATTTGTTCTTATTCTTTTACTTGAAGCTAGTTAAGTACTAACAACTCTTCGCTTTACTTGCTGCAATTTTATATCTGTTTTACACTTCCCACAATTGAGTGGTTGGAGTTTTTTGGGAGATAAACATATATCTTGTTTTGTATTTACGCTAAGAGTGCTGGAAGAGTGGTTAAAAGGGTGAAACTTGCAGCCTAATGGTGTTATAAACTCACTTGAATAGATGGAGTATTCCCACAGCTTGTGAATGCACGCACCGGTGAGGATAGATTATTACTTTCAGCTCTGTTTATGCCTAACGATCCTCTGACCATATGCTATCACCTCGCCCACATTGGGATCTTTGTGAACATTCTTGGTTAGAGTTATCTTCTTTGCTGGTTTAAATTTTCGAGCTAACGCTAATCAGTGTTTGGTTGCTGATTTGAATGTTAATTTTGGGAAAAAAATTAAGGGGGAATATTTGATGGTATCGAGGAGAAGATCCTGCTATATTGTGGATCAGTTCTTCATGTTTAGGCGGATGGTGACAAAGATCTCCGATACTACATCGAAAGTCAAAGCAGATTCTAGTTCAGCTCCTTGTGGTATCTAGAAGTTGGCAATTAGGCATGGCTAATGAAGAAGAGATGAAGTTGGCAGAGACTCTCTTTATGGCTGGAAAGAGACTTGGTAAAGAATTTCAGTCAAAAGAAGATGAACAAAACATTCTTCATTTGTTAGAACAATATTTGAGACAAGTGAAACAATCACCTTCAAAGAAAATGGAGTTGGCACTGGCTCTGATTGAGTCTTTGAATCAACCCTATTGGTTGGGGCATCCTGATGAAGAAACCAAGTTGTTGATTTCTTCTTGTTTCATGGAGATAATAAGAATTGTAATTCCCTAGTTTCCCTATGATGATGAAACTATGAAGATCGTATTAAATATGATAGTGGAAAGTTTTCAAGATTTTGATGAAATTGGTAGTAGCTTGTTTTCAAGAAGAGCAACTATTTTAAAGACATTTTCTGAAGTTAGTGCTTGCATCTTATTGATAGAATTGGAGATGGAGAATCAGATTTATCACTTGTTTAATTATCTTTTCACCTTGACTTGAGGTGAGCAAGAAGAGAGTAGCCCTTTTTAGCTTCAATGCATAAATGTGCAGTCTCTACAATTAAAGAGTTGATAGTCTTCTGAGAAGTGTCAAATCTTCTCTTGGATGCTTACAAATGTGAGAGAACAGATTTCTCCACTGCTGATTTGTTAGTTAAAGAAATTTTGGTCAATGTGAAGATAAATTGGAAACCACTTTTAGAAGAAGATTGTTGAAAATAAAGAAGCTATTTTTGGTGAAGAGGAGGATAAAAGTTGGAATCCTTTGAAGACATAGCAAAGTTCAAGGGTATCCGCGAGATTTACATACCCGAAAAATTACGTAGAAGAATGTAATGTATGGGTCAGAGTCTTGAAGAGACCCAGTGAGGGTACTCTATTTTCTACAAAGGAGGCAGGAGAGTTGGTGGTGTTAGAAGCCTCAATGTTGAAGATTAAAGAACTGGAAACAAAAGTTAGGCAGAAGATATGAAAGAAGACCATAAGTCAGGATCAAAATGAGGAAGAGATTCGGATGGCGTTGAAGATATGTATTCAATCAGCAATTTGTTTTCTTCTCAATTCTAGAAGGAGATGCTTGTTTGAAAGAGTCAGGGGGCAAGAGGGAGGAGGAGAAGAAGAAGAGGAAGTTGGAGTCTCTTCCGAAAACTGAAGCTGATTTGATCAATTCTTTACAGATCGTAATATAGAGAACAACATGGAAGGAAGCTACAAGTAGTTATAAGGAAAATTTCTCTTCACGAGAGAAATCAAGCTAAGGCAAAAGTTAAGGGGTGGAAGACATGGATGGAATGAAGGTGTTCATGCGAGGACAAGTTGAGGAGTACAACTCAAACCATTTTTGAAATCTTTATCCATCAAAGTGGTTCTACATCATCTCAGTCAACATATGAAGATTGCAGCTCAAGTTCACACATTGCTGATAATGGTATTCAAATTTTGTCAAATCTTGATAGAATTCATAGACATGTAGAACATTTGATTTATGATGTGCCTAGGGGAGAAGTTGTATGTTGCATTTCTATTGATGACATGAAGTCCATTAAATTTTCCTTGGAGGAAATTAAATCTAGTCTTTTGCACATCATTCGTGACAAAGACATAGTGTCCAATATTGCTGACAAAGCATTGGAGTGGAATGAGCTTACCAAAGCAAAGTTGCAAGAAGTGCATGAGACTCTAATTGAAGCAGAGAATCAAATTTTTGCTATTCAATATTCATGGGAGCAAGAAAACAAAAGAAGAGCAAAGGAGCTTCAAGAAATTCTTGATGAGCTTGATCTCATACAAGAAACATATGATTTGGAATGCTGTACTAAGAGACCAAAGCATTCAAATTCTCAAGTTTTTCAAGCTTTTGAAAATCTCTTGTATGAAGAAGGTGCTAGTAAGGTTTATGTAAATCCTCTCTTTGAAAATGATGAGGAAATTGCTTCAAAGATTACTAAAGAAGGGGATTTGAGTTTGTCTTCCAGCATTGGAGAGTTGATACGTGAGTTGCATGAAATTGAATCTATTGTTGCTCCTAGTGCAACCATTCAACAAGAATTGGTAACTCTTGAAACACAAAGAAATGAAGACATTCTTATTGTTCATCAACAAAGAGTTGATGTGCTTGTTGATGAAGGTTTTATTTATTTTTTGATGAGGATGCTTGTGAGACACATATCAGATTTTAGTTCATCACCATCTTCTGTTAGAGTGATAGATTTCAGAATTGTATTTGATGAAGGATTCATGGAATCTTTCAGGCAAATCATGTCACAAGATTCTGAATTCAATTTCTTCAATGAACGTAGGTTGGTTGATTTTTTTTGGAGTTTCAAGAAGCATCAATTTAGATGGAACAAGCAAATCAAAGGATTCAGGTGAGAGTAGTTCTCCATCTGAGAAATGGTTCTTCATTGTTGTTGGTTTGGGATCTTGGTATTATTCGGCAAGAAGGTAATATTGAAAATTCTAAAGGGAACAGACCAACATATTATTCTCATAATGTAGTTGTGATTATTTGCTTATGTGTTGGGAAATGTCTCCCATTGAAAGTTAGTATGTCGGATCTGAAGTATATTTATATGAAGATTGGTATGCATAAAAAGAAGGTTTCTTGGAGAGTTAAGTCCCAAAATTTCAGTCCTTTGACTATTGCTACCTTCTTTTTTTGTCATTGGTTCTTTATTTCTGATCATAAATTGGTGTTCTGGGAAGGAAATATGATCAGAAGTTGGTCTATGGTGGCGTTGGGACCTTCGATAGGGGTGCCACCAGCCTTATTCAAAAGCAGATATGCTTATTTTGTTGGAGATTTTTCATATTGCAGCTGTTGTTTATTGTTTGGGATGCTGATTTTTCATAAATCAAATTTCAAAAAGTCTAAATCAGACTTGTTAGTTGGTTGGTATTTCCATTTTTTGACCTTCTAGTCTACTATTAGGACTGATTTTGAGCCTCAAATGAGAAAAGGATTGTTTCAGTGCAGCCAAAATTCATGTATGGGATGTTCTCTAATGTTTAACAGTGTCCTTTTCTGTGTTTTCTCCTATACCAATGTTTGGGGCAGCAAGTTGGAAACTGATTTGGTTCACCAGTTGGAGAATCATGAGGTGAAATTTGTAAGTCTTTCATGGAGTTATCTCAGTTATATCAGTTTGCTTCAAAGAAGGCATTATACGTCTTCATGGAATTTTGAGGACGTGACGGAGGATCTCTTGCAAGGATTTGCTCTTTCCTTTGCAAGAAGTGTTGGTAGAGTCACATATGTTGTTGTGACTATGTTTGATGCTATGAGGAGTTATGTTGAGGAGCATGTTTATGAGTTGAGTAGTCTTTTCTTCTTAATGCTCGAGAATGTGTTTGACATTGGCTTTGCAGATTTTAACTCCTCAAAGTTTTTAGGACATGAGATGCTGCAAGATTATGATTTTAGTTTTTTTAGGACTGTCAGATTAAGCCACATGATTGGAGGGAAGACAGAGCAGTCTTGGAATATTGGTTATGTTTGTGTGATCAGAGTGGTGCAGCATCAGCATGGTAGGTCTTTACAGAGATGGATTTGGGACCCTAGGAACCTACTTGGCATAGTAAGGATCAAGCTGTTTCTTGGAGAGTGGTAGCATTGCTTGAGGACAAGCAATTTTAGGAAGGGTGGACTATAATGTCCCCATTTTAGCCCTATGTTCTTCAATTGGATTTAGCCTATTTCTGGAAATCCGTAGGCTAAGCTAAAGCAAAAAATTAGGGTTTCCTCTTTCAGATGCTTTTTCAAGGGTTTGCATGTAAAAGGTTTCTAGGTTTTTCTGGGTTTTCAGAGACCTCCAGGGTGATGTGACATGCATCTGATTTTGACATCCTTTCCGGGCACTTACTATTTATAGCAAGTCATGATGGCTACCCGGTTTGTGCTCAAATGATATTTGGAAACACTCACTATTTTTAGTAAGTTTTGTTTACTGCTCATTGGTGTACAGATGAGGTTTTGCAAACTTACTATTTATAGCAGTTTGCTATTTTTGGTAAGTCTATCTTTGGGCAATATTATTCTAGCAGCAGCTCAATCAG
>VDFB02009747.1:0-11898 GCA_007258455.2 Sequoia sempervirens | reverse complement strand
TTCAAAAACCCTCACTTCATAGTAATCAATCTTAAACCTCCATCCTTATAATTTTGTATTGACCTACTACATCTGGTTATCGGTCGTTTAAGTCATGAGTTGAGCCATTAAAATCATTCTTTGTATTGGCCCCAAGTTCTAAGTTAGTCAGTCATCACGTACGGTTAATCATTTAAATTCTTCCTATAGTCGGGCCATAATATTTTTCAATTGACTTACATTTAAACCATCCTGCATAAGGCGATTCAAAGGAGTGCAACAAGGTGGTAAACAAGAAGATAAAGCATACACTGCTATACCACTGGGAGGGTGAGAAACATATGCGGTAGAGTGGTGTACACTGCAAGCCCACAACAAGAAGTCTTGAGCAAGGCGATACAATGGTAACCATGGAAGAAAATTGGACACTGTAGTACCGCATGAGGTGGATAATATGGCTGCGGTAGAGCGGTATACACTGCAACCCTGTAGTTAGAGGTCTTAAGCAAGGCGGTAGTGTGGTAAACATCAGAATGGAAGGGAAAACACCACCATACCACAACGGGTATAATAAGAGACAATAGTAGTATGGTAATCGTGGCATCATTACAATTTACAACAATAAATGCCCTCACACATGCTTCAAAATTAATTTCAAGGATTTGAGCTTGTTGGGAAACTATCTGGCAAAGAATTGGCATTAATACTGATATGACTAAATACCACATCCTCAAAAGCAAGTGAATTTGCCTAAGACTATACTTAGTTGAAATGCATTGTTGTGGATGGCGCTGAGGATGCCGAGAAAAGGAGCTTTGTGAATGACGAGCACTCGGGTAAGTGCACGAATAACCCTCTGACGAAGCTTGATTGGTGTAGTATTTGGTAGAGCTCTGTTATTTGAAGTCATAGTAGGAAAAATTGAAATATGCCTCCTAAAAGAAAATAATCGAAAATAAAAGAAAGTAAGGACAAAATTAAGGAAGAAGAACCTAAGGTAAAGAAGAGACCACTCTACCAGTCTATATGAGATATACTTCTAGGATCAACTGAGGGAAAGAAGAAATTTCTCATAGACATTGCACAAGGTTGTAGGGATGCTCTGATTCCCAAATCCGGGTGGGACTTATTTTGGTATTTTTACAGTAAGAGAAATGAGAAGATTCTAGTGTCAAACCCTTGGATGTTGGATTTAGCAAAGTTGATTGTCTCGAACGTGTTTATTGATGTGGAGTTTATCAGATTACTAGCCAAGCATTATCACTCTACAACCAAGACAGTAAGGTTTCCAAATGGCTCAATATTGGTAGAGGTAACCAAAGTTTCTATCATTGAGTGTTTTGTCTTAAACAAGTAGGCTTTGACGAAAATAAACTTACAGAAGAGCGAGGAAGATTATAAGAGGTTAAGAAGAACTTTAAAAGTGATGGGCTACCCCTATATATGAAAAGAGGCATTAGTAACAGAACGATTCCCATTTCTACTTCCAACATTGAACCATTCACTGTGATAGATTTTCAATATTATTTTGTGAATACATATCTAGCTCTGTGCCAAGTACTAGGGGTGGATGCTCAAGATAAAATGCCAATAAGCCTGATGATGATGGCCATGAGAATTCAAAACCCTGAGACTAATATTGAGTATGACTTTGCTTCATACCTTGAGAGGGCGTTGGATGATGAATTCTCACAAGTCATAGAGGATAGAGCACCAATTACATTTAGACACTATTCCTCACTATTCCATTTGATACTATACCAGAATCAGGACCATTGGACTAAACGAATGGACTTGGCTACAGTGGATGAGCAAAGGAATGCCACACCTATCCAGAAGTGGTGCTATATTTGGGATAGTCGGTGCAAGAATTCAAGCTTTTCCATATTCTATGAAGACTTTGTGCACAAAATCCTTCAAGTTCTTGGTTATTCAATGCCAAGATTTCCAAAAAAAATACAACAATTGTTAAGACCTTTGGCCCTGAGAAAGGAACAAGGTCACACACATAATTTTGGTGATTGGTTCTTTTTCCAGAAGTTACAATAATAAGAATCTATGGCTACCCTACTGCTCCACACATACTGCCAAAGTTTGTGCCCCTCAAATTAGCATTTATTGAATTTATGTGGAAAATGATGTGGATGGAAAAGGATGTAATGCACAAACAAAAGAAGGGCACATTTCTGCCAAACTTAACCAAATGTGGAGACTGGACAGTAGGCTTAGATACATTGGAGGATTTACAATATTACTTGAAGACAAGATATGCATTGGGTTCTGGAAAAGCAAGAGCCTTTGACCTTGAAAATCATATGAATAACATAAGGCATAATCTTCTTACCAAAATGACAGTGGCACACCAAGTAGATTATGAGGAAGATGTGATAAGAAATTTCCTTACTTTTCTAGAGGCATCCCTCAGATGGAAGAAATAGTAGGTTATAATGAAGCTTCAAGGAAGGAAGAAGAAAAATGACATAAGTTTCCCTGGCTATTTCGTTGAAGAAAAATACCCCATCGGGATGATCAATCGGATAATTGATAAATTTGAGGATTTATATCAATATGCTAAAAAGGAAGTGTATATTTAGGAACATGGTGGTAAGATAACTACAAAGCACACCCCAGACACACCAGAGTCTCCCATGGAGCAATTTCCGCCCAAGAGACAAAAGACACAGAGCATTGAGCCATTGGTACCTTATGAGGAGAGTGAAGGGGTGGGAGATACTGAATATGTGGCCACTGTATTGCAATCATTAAAGGGTGATATTGAGGTTGATCAACCAATCCATTAGACTAGTGCCCATAGGCATGAGGAAAGGATGGATGATACAGAAAAAAAAAGTGCAGAGATACATGAAGATGAGAGAGAAATTGTTGCCAAGAGGTTTATAGAGGATGATGAGTTCATCAAGACTCCAGAGTTTAGGGATTTCTGGACAAAGATGAAGATAAAAGAAATTGAATAGAAAATGGGGTTAGGTGAAGTGGGAATTGAAGAACCGGAAAATAATCAAATGGTGGCACAAACCTTCAATGAATTGAGGGTTGACCACATTGACATTAGCCCTTAGAAGGCTAGAGAGATGATTTTGAAGAGCAACATGCTCATTTTTCCTGGGTTGGAATTAAAGAATTTTTTTTTGCTTGATCAAGTACAGGCTCAAGAAGATCCAATGTTAGTTGCAGAGTTTGACTCTGATGAAGGAGTAAGTGGAACTGGGTATAACCCCAAAATTGAAACTTTGGCCATTTGGATCAAGCAGAAAAACACACAGAAGCCTAAACTGTTGGATGTAATACAAGGAATGAAAGGGGCAGCAATGGTAAGAAAAATACAGGATACCACCCCTTTGGAGGAAGCCACAATGACCATGCACTCAAACATGTTCACTCATGCTGCTGTTAAGGGATTGGAGGAAAAATTAAAGGAGTATGAAAGGGAACAAAAGTTCTTAAATGATGAAGTTAATAAACTGTTTATGGAGAATGTCAAATTGAAAGAACAGTTAAAAGGAGCAAGAACTTCACAAAGCAAGGAGATAGTGTTATATAAGCCTCCTAGTGCTCCATTAAATATTGTACAGAGCATTCCAACCGAGCAAGCAAAGGCTCCTGAGAAGGAAGTGGATGAAATGAAGGAGGCTCAGGATGAAGTAAAAAGGAAAGTTTCTGAAGTTATGGAAAAGATTCTTGAGTATAGAATAAATTTGGTTATTGATAAATTGGATAGTGTGCATGACAGTTATAAATCACTTCTACGAGCAATTGATCAAATAAAAGCACATATGCTTGTGTTGGACCCCTTGTTTCAAAGGTGGCAACCTATTCACCACACTCTATCTAAGTTATGTAGAGTTCTACAAAGGAGTCATGATGCTCCTCTAGCATTAAAACTGATTGAGCAAACAGTAAAAATGATTGTTGATGAATTTCAGTATATACAAGGGGAGGATAAGAGGATTGTGGCACAAATGGATTCCTTCCATACCTTAAAACAATGGTATACACTAGAAATTGTGAAAGATGATGGTCAAGTAAAAGACTTGGATGAATGGAAGAAGGAATTTGGTAAGGTTATTCATAATTGTTTAACCCATGTTCAGGGGGATAGTGACACCAGTCTTCATAGGCTCAAATTTATCATGGATGGATTGATTGCTCTTGATGTTGGATATCTAAAAGAAATCAATGATACAAAGGAACTACTAGATATTTGATGGAAGACACATCTTGAAAACATACCAAAGATCCAAGAATATTAGTGGCCATCATATTTTACAGTGTATCAATGGGAAGATAATTATTTCGCTTCAGATGAGTAGGTCACTAAGGCGAGGGCATCTAGACATCTATCATGGAGAGGAAAGCTTTTCCAGATCGATGATCATGGGATTTCTACGTTGATTAAAGGAAACATACATCTAAAGTGTCTTAAGCCTTGTTATTTCTTCAATTATGCAAATTAATTAGTTGTTAGTAAAAGAAGTAGTTTTGAAGGGTCATCTCTTTTTGTAAAAGGCCTAAAGCTTGTTGCTTCCTATATAAATAGGAAACCAAGGCCAATTTTGAGAGGATCATCATATCATATTCCATTTTCATTTCCGTTATAGTAGACATTAGTAAGAAGATAGATTACACATTCCACCCATCCATATCATATCAAAGACTTCTACTATAAATGTATATATATTTGAAACAACATAATGGAGAAGATTGCTCATAATTGGTAATCTATTTTGGTGTTCAATTATTGTGTTAAATTTCATGCTTATCTATTACTGTGCTGTCTCCAAAGTGGTTTCTTCAAGTTATTTAAATTCATAAGATTTATTAGGGAACATTTGTTGTTAGTGTGTGATTATTTTGAGCTTATGAATGAAATAGAACATCTTATTATCAGAGATTCTCCATGACTGTGTTATCATTCTTTATTTTTTCTTATGTTTTCCATACTTATTTCTTCTTATATTTGAGTTAATATCAGTTATTGAGCCTCAATATTGTGCTTATGTGAATGAATATGCTGATACAGTAAAGCATTTACCGTGGATGTTTTCAGTTACATGTTCAAAATTATGTTCAACATAAAAATGGAAACTATTTAAAAAAAATAAAATTAAAAAAGTTTCTTATTTAAATAATTGTGAGTTACGTGCATTAATATTTTATTAACTTTTGTGTCCTCATGAACATATGCTGATACAAAATGAATGGAAGAAGTATCTAAGTAATCATAATTTTTTCTGTGAACAATTCATAACAAAGATTCAACAATTTAAGGATATTGCAATAGGTAATTTTTATCGACACAAATAATACATTGAGCATTTTAAAGTTTGGGGCTCATAAGAATCATCATTTTCAAACATGGATTGCAAATAATTCTAAAATTTAGAAGTTCCTACTATTAACATTATTGTCTACTACAATGTCATCCAGTGTATCATTGTCAATGTTCATATGTTCTTTCAAGTATTTAATATTATCATCATCCCCATCTTGACCTACATCATCTTCATCATCATTTAAATTTGACTATAGACCATCTATATTGTTACTAGATGTATTTGGATCATCATTTTCTATACCATCCATATTGTTGTCTTCCATAACATCATCTAACTCTGGATTGTTGTCTTCTTGTGCCTGAACATAACCATCTTCAACATCATCATGGATGTAAATTTATTCAATGTTCTCTAATCCCTCTCTCTCATTTTGTTCGCCGTCATTGTTTTGCTCAGTATCCACTAATGTTTCATCAAATACATGCCTTAATCTTGGATCATAATGTATGACAAACATCCATTTCAGGTCCAAAATATCTTCATAGAAAAATACTTGCACATGAATGACATACATATATTAGATGTATGTTATAACAATTTTATTGATTAATAAACACATGTATATATTCACAATAAACTATGAATTAATAGATTAATGATCACTACCACTTCTTGTTTGATTTAAAGAAATACCTGCTCACAATGAATTGGTAGAACATAAGGCTCCTTATCCTCTTGTAGGAAGCATGAGGAATCTATAGAAAATAATCCACTATGGGTATCATGTCTTTGTGTCCTATCAAATGCTTCATACCATCTACACTTAAAAATACAACATTTAAAAGAGTGGTAGTCCAACTCAATAATTTCTTGTATTTCTTTTCCTCTGCAAATTATATTGTAGATTCCCTTCAATTATATTCTTATCTTTTGAGCTTGATCAACTAGATTGCTTGAGGTCAACCATGATGCCACAATTGAAGGATCATCTCTTTACATCTACACTTTCTACACGATAATGTCGACCATATGCCCACATTGCTGGATATTTTCTCGCTTGTGAAAGACCATTTATTTCAATGAAAACAAATATAATGATGAATATTAAAATAGTTAATACTGTCAAAACTATAAGGAAACAACATTTTGTAAAATTCCAACTGTGTCTTTCTTTCACATCCTCTAGACATGTTGATTCCATCTTATGTTATGTTTGAATTTGTTTAGTAACCCATTCTAGTGTGCAATCTTTTCCCCATTCCCCAAGCAGATGAGTTGGAAGTGGAGTATTCCTTGGGTTTGATCTCTTAAACTATCTCCTTGCTTCTAACACTTCTCTCTTTTTATCATACAGATCAATCCATTTGTTCATAAAGTCCATGTGGTACATAATGAACTTGTCGAGTATAGAACTTTTGTCTACACCTATTACATGTCGACATGTTTATTTCAAACTCCAAATGTCATCTTGTTAATTTGACAAATAGATTACAGAGTAAATTAATGATTGCAAGAAAAACAACCACACTAATCGTGAATTTACTTACTAATTTCTACTTCAACACCATTAGATTATGGTTTTTCTCCATCAATAGCCATTCCCAGTGCTTGTTCTTCATCCTGCATTACGGTCCATATTCAAAACCCTTACTAAGGAGAATTCTACACAAGAAGAAAAAATTCTTCATTCAATACATATCCTTCAAAGATGCAACCCTTTGATGTGCCTCTTTCATGGATTATATCTTTTTAAGATTTTTCTTTACATACCTCTCAAAGAAAAAAATCCAATCTCATTGATAAGTACCATCTGCCAATTCAACAAGCCACCGACTAGTGTATAAGTAAATGGACTTTGTAGGTCCATGAAACTTGTAGGGAGCTTCTTCTCAAATACACATATAATTTCTACAATTTCCTTCTTCCATATTGGCACTTCACATTCATGGATCTCCTTGGAGGTCACCCACCTAATATAAGAATAGTAAATTAGAATGAACCTTTAGTCAAAAATTAAAAAGCAATATAATATCTATATGTCTCTCACACATGAATATTTCATATAACCACATACCTTGTAAATGCTAACAATCGACTTATGGCATTCCTTAAGTCAATTGTAAGACAAGAATCCCCCCTAATTGCCAATGGCATGATATGATATCAAACACATTTATGAAAAGGTCTTTAGTATTTTTTTCTCACACAATAAAATATCAAAATATATTTAGTACTTAATCAATGTTACTAGTAAATGTTAAATGATGATATATAATACCTTCATAAAATTATGAAAATCATGTGTTTTAAATCTTGTGATATGTCCATCAACTGTAAAATATTTAGCCAATGATGACCTATAGCCAATAGGTGTCCTTATTGAACATACATGACATTTTTAGTTGGTCTTAAATTTTTTTCAAAATCCATGGAACTTCTCGCGATATGTTTCATTTTCCCTGCTTGGCCACAAATGTTTTCAATCAAATTTGGTATGCGAAAGAGCAATATCTCTCCTCAAATACAAGGTGTCCTCTTTTCCTGATATATGTTGAAATATAGAATCTGGGACATTTTTGAAGATGTGCATAGGATCTAATAGGTGAGATATTAATAGATCCTTCTAGTAAGGGATCTCATAAAATATGAATTTCCTTTTCATTCCTTCTAGCATATGAACTACAACTTGTTCTAGTTCTTCAATTGGATCACCCCGATCGAAAAAATTCTCCCAAGCATTCAATTCAGCATCTTCATATTTCTTAAGCCAATCACCTAGACCCATAATCATGGGAGGGCCTCTATTTTCAAATTTTCCATCAAATTGATTCTTCTAGCGATTTCTAAACCTATGATCTAGTGGTAGAAAAACCCTATTGTTTGCGTAAATAAATTTATGTAGATCTTTAGAATATAGCCCTTGAAATTGTTTTGTACATCTTGGACATGAAAAATATCCCCTTTGTTTGAAGCCCTGCAATTCAACAAGTAATGTTAATAACATCAAAAAAATAGTATAAAACTAAGTATGAAATTTGGGATGAAAATTAATTATGAGTGTAAATACATAAATATTTTATCTTACCAGAACAAACACCAAGTCCTAGGAAATCATGAATAGTCCAACATAGCACACCATACAACATGAAGGAACTATTTGATGGAGGACATGATATGTCATACATTCTTATGCCTTTCCATAGTAGTTGCATCTCATCAATAAAAGGTGCAAGATAAACATCCATGTTTTTAACTTGATGTTTTCCTGGAACAATGAAAGTCAACATAAGGTGCTCCTTTCTAAACACTCATCCATGGGGGAATATTGTATATTATCAATCCAACTAGCAACACACTATAATTTGAGCTCAGGAAAGAGAATGTGCACACTCCATCAATTGTAAGACCAAACCTGATACTATAGGGTTCATCTTTGAATTTTCTTGGCCATTTTTCCTCTATGTGTTTCATTGCTTTGGAGTCAGCTAGAATTCACATGAATCCATATTTACTCAAGTGTTCTTTGCATGCCAGTCTATCAATTGTGCAAGTGACTTGCAACGAAACATCTCACAGTCTTAGGGGCAACAATTTGCATGTGACGAAACCTTGTTTTGAATTCGTTATCTCTTTGTACATTTGTACGACATTCTCTTGCACATGGCATTCTACCTTGTTCTAATATTCATCTCTATATAAAATGCAATCATTTACATGAATGAATTTGTTTATATTCAAAACCCAACTCACCAACAAATGACGTGTGGCCTCTTTGCAAGTTGATGGAAACACATTCTCTTTAGGAAATATTTTAGTTTTTAGTGCCCTGTAAGATTTCTAGAGATTAAATCAATTGAATGTTTGACTTATGATGACCATGTTTGATATGTCAATCTATACTAGGATTGTTTATATACAATATATGGTTTTAAAATCCCCTTAAAGAAATATAAATGAAGTAGATGAATGTTTACGAATTGTGTACACCAATTGACAATGCAAAGTAAGAAATAGATTTCAACTCACTTCAGTAGGGTAGAATCCTTGTCCTGGACTAACCAAATAGTGACTTGATTTTGAATAATATTAATGTGCATGCCAGTTGTGAGGTTCTACTTGCAACCAATTTGAACACGGGTGTCTTTGTTGCTTGCTCGATGGAGTCTTTCAAGTTGTTATCATCAACATTACGTTGGTGGTAATTACCCTTTCTATCATTGTTACTATCAACCATATGATCATTATTTTCATCATTGTTTCCATCCCCAAAGAAACCTATAAGCATTTCATTCAATCCTTCTTCATGCACTGCATTTTCACTATCATGATCATCATCATTAAGGCTAGGTGGCATCTCATCAATGTATGCATATCTCATCAACTCTTCAAATTTCTTAGGTGGTAGTAATCTCTTCAAACTTGCTCTTTTCGCCCTGGTATTGTTTAAAACATGGTTTGGATCATCCCATCCAAACCTTAATAACCCAATTGGATCAAGGGTATTAGTATGTGTTTCATCAACATCTTCTTACCTATCAACAAACACAAGCATTATTTAATGTTTTCCAACAATTGAATAAATCATAAATGTATCAATTTCAAATAAATATAATCAAATATGGCTTAAAAAAAAATATATAAATTGTATGAACATATATACATCAATTGAATAATGGAACATTATTTTATAGACTACCTTTTTATACAATAATTTAAATAAAACACAATTTTGACAACATAGTTTATAAAACATCAGTCCACACTCGTTTATTATTCTTTGGTTTTCTGCCCTTAAGAACATCCTTAGGGACCTTGTTCTTCCCTTTTATTTCGCGCAAGAGTGTGTTTTAAGAAGGGGTAATCAATCAATAACTCATCCCTAATGGTAAGGTCCATAATAGCCTCAACCATTATCAATCTATCAACCTCTCTTTCCATATCTCCATCTTTATCATTTATAACCTCAACAAATTGACAATTTGGTCTTCAGTAGGGTCCCTTCCTTTACCACTATTTATAAATCCTACAATATTTTTGTGTGTGTATGCATGTCCATCTACATACATAAGATGACCTCTATTCATTTCTTTTCCACTTTCTAATTGGAGACGATGTATACATATTTGAATTTAGACCATATGCTTCACATGCTAGGCTTATATTCCTACTAGCCTTCTCCATTCACTACTATAATATAATGACCATATTGTCATTAACTTCCAGTGGTTTGTTTTGAAATTGTTTCTATGTTTCGATCCCACATGTACATTTTGCCAATAAAGAGGCCTAGATTCGCTTCCATGAATATTGAGGGTCGTATCATGTAGCTGTATCCCCAAAATTGAAACACCTCGTACACTCTAGGTAGTTGTTGATCACTAGGCCAAGTGCAATATAGTCAATGATCAAATGTCTCTTTGTAAATTGATCTCAAACTCAGGGGAAAGTCATCATCCCCATCACATTCATTCTCATAGGGTATGTAGTCCACCTTCCCCTTGTCTTTAAGCAAATTATGCATCTTCACACTAGTTCTTGTTTTGTTACTTGTTTTCGTCAATTCCTCATCTTCTGAGCTGGTATATTGGCACATATTTTTGTTAGATGTATCATCTGATAAATTATCATTTCCCTCTAGGCTGGAAGTCGGTGATCCAAGAAACTTTAAACCAATAAATTTATCCTACAAGTATCCATTAAGAAAAAATTAGTTATTTAAATAATATACAACAATGATAGGCACTAAATTAGGTGCACTTGATGCCACCTTATATGTCCCAAACAAATTACATTAATGACCAAAATTCAGTGCTAAATTTGGCACTAACTAACATTGACTAAAGCACTACTAATGAATCAAAATAAAAAATTTAAAACTTTCCCCACATGAGGGAAGAAATCAGATGAGGTAAAAACGTCGCACGAAGGAAGAGAGCGGGGTGCTACCAACAACTGATGAATGAATGAATGAATGAGAGATTTTAATGACATCCACGAGACCAAGCGGCCTAAGAGACCGAGAACCAAAAAGCTAAGGAATCTCCAAACTTTCGTTGACCTTCTTTTGTATGAATTTTGGACCAAAAAAACTAGTTATCTTGTTGATCTTCCTCCTCTCAAATAACTCGCATTGTCGTACCTTTATGTTGAATTTTATGAGAAATACGATTTAGTTTTGTGACATCATAGGTAAGGTTACAAAAAAATTTCTTTCTTTTGAATTTGTGATTGTTTACCGCTTCTTGTATTGCATTTGAATCCGCTGATTGTTTACTAGTTCGTATCTTAACCAACCAGCAACCTCTAAAATTGTCCCATCATTATAAATTGTAAAACCTTTGAGAAACCAACAAAAAAATTTACCCTACCCATTTGAGCTTTGGCTCAAAATATTATAGCACGAAGCAAGGATGCCTCTGTATTCTTTCCCTAACCTAGGTATTAAGGAAATAGTGAACTGCTTGGAAAATCTGGGAATTGGGTCGGTCACTGCTAAGCAACTGCTGAAAATAAACGCAGAAACATCTTGGTTTTTCCCATTCATGCCATAGTCACCGATGCCATGAAAATTTTGTGCAAGATTGAATTATGAAATATTTTTCATGATAAGGTTATCAACACT
>VDFB02009746.1:0-16449 GCA_007258455.2 Sequoia sempervirens | reverse complement strand
AAATGTTGTGGTCATCTTTGTGGCTCCTTCAAAGCCTAAGAGACCCATCGTTTACTTGACTCTGACTAACCTTTCTTATCCGTGGGATCCCAATCTCTAATGGCTTGTTGGACCTTTACATGATATTTTTAAAAGCTATAGATTCTTATAATGTCATAGGGAATACATATAATACTCTAGAAGAAATCAACAAAATTTGGATCAATCTACTTCGATTCCTACTTCTTTACTGCCTTCACAACCAAGTCTTCCTTCAGCACCTAAACCCACAACTAAAGCACTTGGTGATTACGATCTTGTTGAGCAACTTTGTGTTCATCAGCCAAGATTTCACTATGGGATCTTTTGCTTTTTAAGTCTCCATGATCATGCTCGTGAAGCCTTGCAAAATATCCTCTTGCCTAATTAAGCCAACAAATGTTAATGTGTTGATGGTTCAGTATTTGTGTGGATTCATTAAATATTACATTCTATCTGCAAGAACTCCCACCCTCGAATGTGCATAAACAAGCAGACCCTTTGATGATTATAGTTAACATTAACAACATTGGTATTAGACGTGTTCTCATTGACACCAATTCAATTCTCAATGTATGTGGCATAGAATTATTACCTAAGATCAAGATTGATTCTTATTATTTAACCACTTCTTCTCTGTACATTCGTGAATTTGATAATGCTACTCACCAAGCCCTAGGCATGATAATCTTGCCTTTGAGGCTAGGACCCATTATCGTACCCACTCTACTATATGTAATGCTTGGTACATTATCTTACAATATTCTTTTTGGAAGACCTTGGATTCACACTTTTGGGGCTATAACCTCTACTTTACATCGTTGCATAAAATTTGTTGCTAATAATGAAGTTATTACAATCAGAGCTAACCCTGAGGCTATGCACCTCTATGAGTTGGCAGTTGTTGCTCAGGCTTCGGTTGTTTCCGCTCAAGAATTATTTCCATCATTATTTTTTGATGCATTGGCATGCTCTTCAGTGGTGCCTGCCTCGAAGGCTACCCCTGAGGCGAATTCCCCTGAGGAAGATCAACCTGAAGTGAATAATCCTAAGTCCTCCCCTTCCACTTCTTCTAAATTGAGTGTGTGTCTTGGTGACGATTGAGGGTCCTTGGATTTCTTTGATTTCTTCATCAAAGAATATAAATTCGGCCCTATCCACCTTGACCTTCTCATAGTCTCATACACCTCTGCTAAGAAGGTTGATCGTCTTCCTATTGAGAAGGAAAATTGGGATCCTATTAAGGAACATGATTGTACTCCTGGTAAGGAAGATAATCATGCCTCTGCTGAGGAAGTTAGTATTTGCAATTCTGACAAGAAGGATGACTACAATCTTGTAGGCACATTTCACACCCATTGGTGGAATGACACTCTCTATGTGGATCCACCTTCTTCTCAATCCTATATTACTCTCTCTATATAGAGATAGAGAGAGTAATATAGGATAACACTCTCTATGTGGAATGACACTCTCTATGTGGATCCAACTTCTTCTCAATCCTATATTACTCTCTATATAGAGATAGAGAGAGTAATATAGGATAAATAAAAATGGAGAGATATAAGGAGAGAGGGAGGAGATACAGATAGAGAGATGACAAGAAAGATACATGGAATGACACTCTCTATATATAGAGTAATATAGGATTGAGAAGAAAGATGCATGGAATGAGACCCATTAGTGGAATGACACTCTCTATGTGGATCCAGATATAGAGATAGAGATAGAGAAAGTAATATAGGATAAGGAAAAATGGAGAGATATAAGGAGAGGGGGGTAGATACAAATAGAGAGATGAAGAGAAAGATACATGGAGAGAGATGAATATGGAGATAGACACTCTCTATGTGGATCCACCTTCTTCTCTATCTCTATATTGGTGGAATGACACTCTCTATGTGGATCTACCTTCTTCTCAATCCTATAATACTCTCTCTATATAGAGATAGAGAGAGTAATATAGGATAACACTCTCTATGTGGAATGAAACTCTCTATGTGGATCCACCTTCTCAATCCTATATTACTCTCTCTATATAGAGATAGATAGAGTAATATAGGATTGAGAAGAAAGATACATGGAATGAGACCCATTGGTCGAATGACACTCTCTATGTGGATCTAGATATAAAGATAGAGATAGAGAGAGTAATATAGGATAAAGAAAAATGGAGAGATATAAGGAGAGATGGGGGAGATATAGATAGAGAAATGAAGAGAAAGATACATGGAGAGAGATAAATATAGAGATAGACACTCTCTATGTGGATCCACCTTCTTCTCTATCTCTATAATGGTGGAATGACACTCTCTATGTGGATCCACCTTCTTCTCAATCATATATTACTCTCTCTATATAGAGATAGAGAGACTAATATAGGATAACACTCTCTATGTGGAATAACACTCTCTATATAGAGATAGAGAGAGTAATATAGGAAAATCATAGAGAGTGTCATTCCATGTATCTTTCTCTTCATCTCTCTATATGTATCTCCCCCCTCTCTCCTTATATCTCTCCATTTTTCTTAATCCTATATTACTCTCTCTATCTCTATATCTCCTATATGTATCTTGTAATATCCCTCAATTAAAATATTAGTTCAAATCTGAAAATCTCTTTTTTAATCAAACTTAAATCATAGCAAATCAAGTATATTGAAATGAACACCAAATTACAAGTTGAAATTGGTTATTGAGCAACTGAAATGGAATCATTTATTTTAGATATTATCATGGAACTAAATCATCTTTTTTTTCATATACATCAAATAACAGCAATGACCAGTTGCAGCAAAATACATCACCAAATCTCTAAACTAGAAGTCAAAACTCACACCAAAACTAATGCAAACTCCTCACAGAAACACCCAGCTTCACACCAAAGTTCAGGAACAAAAAATTACATATAAAAATACTTTAATGACAATAAAATATGTTATTTACCATAGCAATTATAATATACAACCCAAAACTGAGCTAAGCACAACAAACTACACCAAATTTCTATAAGCAAAATAGAACAATAACATCAAATGGAGAGTTTTCAGCACATTAGCAATACCTGAATGAAATTAATCCTAGAGACCCTCAGAACCACTATCTTTGAGCCTTAATCCCCCTAGTTTATCAGCTCTAGTGATACATCCTTCATGGATTTACCATCCTCTAAAGAATAGCACAACCTATGAGAGAAACATGCATAGAATGAATGCCAACCTGGAAGACAAAATAACTAATATATCAAAACCACTACCAAAACCAATTTGGGCACCCAAATCAGACACCCGAGGGAGTGAATCTTGAATTTCAAATATTTTAACTCATGCCGACAAGAATAGGTCACCATAAAGATTGTAACTCTCGTTGCCAAGAGGAGAAACACCAAGTTTGACCGTTATCAAGCACAACTAGAAACCCACACCCAACTTTTTCCCAAAATAATATTCATGAATATTTATAAATTTATCTATTGGAATGATTTAATTTATTTGAACTTGAAAAATTAGATTTCCCACTTCATCCTCTAATCAAGAATTAATATTCTAGGCTTACTAAAAATGTTGTTTTAGAAAGAGGACCATACAAGTCCTCCCTACCAAATATTGCTTATCCCCAAGAAATGAAGATTTGGATGGTTGAGAAATTTTGACCCTTCCCATGTATCTTCAATGGGTAAACATTTCCTCTTCATTAAGTTCTTGGTGATGCTTTTTTTTCTCAGCTTCTTCTCTCTTGTTTCCAAAACCTTTTCAGGTATCAAAATCAGTTTTCCCTCATCACCTAATGGTGGTGACTCGGGAGAAGTCACAACTTTTTTCCCACCACTTTCTTGAGACATGACACGTGAAAAACACTATATTTTGCAGCCTGGTGGATATTCCAGCTCATAGGCTACTTTGCCTACCTTCCTGATGACTTTGTAAGGTCCATAGAATTTTGGCTTGAGCTTCTCCGCTCCACTTTTCTTCAAGGAAGTTTTCTTATATGGTTGCAAACTTACAAAAACCAGATCACCAACCTCAAAGACTCTTTATGTTCTCTTTTTTTCTGCATACAAATTTTGTTGATTTTGAGCATGACACAAAGTGTCTTTGAGTACTGACCTCAAAATCTCCTAATTTTGTTAGACAAAGTCACTTACTGTTGGGACTCTACTATCTGAAAATAATAAATCAAAAAAAGAGAGAATAGAGAGCCTGGAATGGAGACATTCCAATGGACAAGTGAAGGTGTTGCAACAATACTCCCCTAAATGCAACCATTTCACCCAAGCACCTTGTTGATTTGAAACATAATTCCTCAAGTATCCTTCTATCACTTATTGACAATTTTCATTTTCCCACATATTTGTGGATGATAGCTTGTACTGGGTGTGAGCTTGTGCTTATCAAATGAAACAAATCCTTCCAAAAAGAAATAATAAACATGTTGTCCCTATCACAAACATCATTCCTTGGCAAGCCATGTAATATGAAAATCTCTCTAAAGAATAATTCTGCCACTTGGGGTGATTTAAATTTAGATGTGATAGGAAAGAAATGTGCATATTTTGTCAGTGTATCAACCACAACAAATATACAATATTTACCTTGTGCTTTAGGCAACCCTGTAATGAAGTTCATGGAGATGCTTTCCCACTTGTGCTTAGGAATGGGAAATGGTTGTAGTAATCCAGCTGGAAAAATTTGCTCACCTTTATTTTTTTGGAAAACTATGCATTCTCTTATGTACTTGAGTATATCCTCTTTCATTCCCTTCCAATAGAACCTATCTCGTATTTTTTTGTATGTCTTATAATACCCTTGATGACCAGCCAAATGGGTATCATGAAAATCTCTCAATATATTCTCCTTAGTTTTGGACCCTGGTACCAAGTATATCATGTTCTTGTAATAGACTAATCCATAAACAATGGTGTACCTGTCATCTTCCATTTTCCCATCCAATATGCTTAAAGCAAATGAATCCTTAGCATATTCTGAAATTATGGAAATCTTCTAAATAACAATGATGGCAGATATAGAACATAAAGATGGCTTCCTAGAAAGAGCATCAACAACAACATTTTTCTTCCCCTTAACATACTCAATCTCAAAGTCATAATCTTGCAATTTACTCACCCATTTATGTTGATGTTTATTCAAGTCCTTTTGATTCAAGAAGAATCTCAAACTATTGTGATAAGTCTTAACCATAAATTTCCCACAAACAAGATATTGTTTGAACTTGTCTAGTGCATGCATGATTGCCAACATTTCTTTGTCATAGACAAAGTATCCTTTTTCCAATTTGTTTAGTTTCCTACTCTCAAAGGCTATTGATTTCCTCTTTGAGTTAGGACAGCCCCAATGCCTTCCCCAAATGCATCACACTAATAAACAAATAGAAGATAAAAATCAGGAATTGCAAGCGCTAGGCACGAACTCATTACTTTTTTGAGCTTTGCAAATGTTCTTTGAGCTATCTTGGTCCAAAAAAAACCTCCTTTCTTAGTAAAATCAGTCAAGGGGGTAGCAAGCTAAGAGAAACCCTTGATAAATCTTCTATAATAACTACACAACCCAAAGAACCCTCTCAATTGAGTAAGATTGGTGGGTGGAGGCCAATCAATGATAGCTTGAATATTTTGTTGGTCAACTTGCACACCCTGTGAACTTATAACATGTCTCAAGTATAAAATTCCAATCATCCAAAACTCACATTTTGATAACTTAGCATAGAAAGATTGCTACACCAAAATACCCAATACTGTATCCAAATGTTCCAAATGTTCTTTCCATGTCTTACTATAATCAAAACATCATCAAATAACACTAAAAAAAAATTTGAGCTACCTACTTAAAACCTTATTTATTCAAGATTGAAAATTTGTTGGTGCATTTGTGAGACCAAAGGGCATGAGTAGAAATTCAAAGTGGCTATAGTGACATCAAAATGCAATCGTTTCCACATCCTCTTTCCTCATGTGGATTTAATGGTAACCTGACCTTAGATCAATCTTTGAAAAAATATATTGCTTCATGCAATTCATCAATAAGTTCATCTATCCTCGGGATGTGGTATCTATTCTTAATGGTTTTCTTATTCAAGGCTCTATAATCTATGCACATTAACATTGTGTCATCTTTCTTTTTCACCAAAACTACAAAGGAGGAAAATAGACTAGAGCTTGGCCTTATGAATCCCATGTCAAGAATCTCATGGATGGTTTTTTATATCTCTTCCTTGTAACCTCTTGGGTGATGGTAAGGAGTGGTAATAACAGGTTTAGCACCATGTTCTAACTCAATAACATGCTCAAATCCCTTATCGGGTGGTAACCTTGGAGGAAACTCATTGAAAACTAGACTATGCTTATCAAGAATTGATTGAATTTCAAAATGATTTGTACCTTGTTTCTTGGAAGAGCTCATAGTGTGGATCAAGATTTTTGCTACCAAATCTACTTGTCCCCTTCAAAAATTCCTTTCCATTCTCTTAGCAGAGACTACTCTAGGAGCTCTATTCGATAGGCCTATTAACAAGATTTATTTTTCATTGGCATGAAACTTTAACTCCAAGGTTTGATGGTTTGTGTAGTACCCTCCAATAGAGTGCAACCATTGGACACCCAAAACAACATCAGTCTCTCCTATTCCTACCACATAAAAATCATCACAAAGCTCATAGTCACCCAAAGTCACTTTGAGTTGTTGAGCTACATGAGTGCAGGGTATAGTAAAACCATCAGTAGCAATGACATTGAAACCTTCAAAATATTCTATCTTCAATCCTCTTTTGAAAACATAACCCTAATCTATAAAGTTGTGGGTTGCCCCATTATCAATGAGAAAATTCATCCTCTGACCAGCTATAACTCCCTGTACTCTAAAAGGATGGTATTTGGGTGCTCCAAATAGGGCTACTATATTGACTCCCTTATCAGATTCTCTTTCTTCCTCTGACTCTGCTTCTTCTTTGGTGTCATGGAAATATTAATTATCATTTGTATTTGAATCTGAAATAACCTCGATAAAATTTATGTGTCCCTTTCT
This sequence comes from Sequoia sempervirens, assembly GCA_007258455.2. Taxonomy (NCBI): domain Eukaryota; kingdom Viridiplantae; phylum Streptophyta; class Pinopsida; order Cupressales; family Cupressaceae; genus Sequoia; species Sequoia sempervirens. The sequence continues at coordinate 9,392 of VDFB02009746.1, read as the reverse complement.
CAAACATCTATGTCCTGGAACCCATTGTTCCCTGCAAGTAAAACAAAGTTTCTTCCTTTGAAGCTCAAATTTTCTCACTTCGTCCACTTTCTTACCAACCATGTTTGGAACGTTCTTGGGTGGAGGAGTTGGAGAAGCCTTTTTCTAGAAATTTCCTTTATGTTGCCATGGATTTGTTGGCTTGGCTTGATGAAAATCTAGTTTCTTGGGCATAGGAACTTCAATTTGTAAGCTCCTTTTTATTGCTTCTTGCAAGGTGGTAGGTGAGAATGCCTTAACTATACCCTTACCAGGCTCTTTAGGACCCTCAAGGAAAAGGTATATGATCCTCTTTTTAGACATGTCTAGCACCATAACAACAACCTTTTGAAATTTCTCAACATACTTATTAATGGAATGTGTTAACCTTAGGCTAGACAACTCTTTAAAATACTCCTCTTCATCCTTGAGTTCAAATCTATCTACCAACCTTTGACTGAAATCATCAAAATAATTTACTTGACTTTGGCCTTGAGTGGTCATACCATGATACCACAAATCATAAGCAACTCCTTCAAGATGAAAATTTGCAAATTGTATGACATCTTGATCCTTCATTGGACTGAGCGTAAAATAAGTTTACATTTTATGTAACTATGCTCTAGTTGAAATCTTGTTTGTTCCGTCAAAAGTAGGAGCTGAAAGTTTATTTATTTTTCTCTCGAGTTCCCTTGCACTAGAATATTGATGATGTTTGTAACCCCTTACATCCATCATGCTTTGCATTTGAGTGACATAATCATTGTAGGGGGTTGAATTCCTAAATCCTTCATCTTGAATATCATAGGATACTCTGATGGTTGCTAGCTCTCTAGCCAGTTCTTCCATGGGATTGGAAGGGGAATTATATATAGCCAGATCACTTTCAGGTAGGAAGATTGACTTGGTGGATTTATGAATGCTTTGTTGAACCTCTAAAGAGCTCCCCCTCTCCTTCAGTGACACCAAATTTTGGAGCTTCTCTGCTAGCAACCTCATAACTTCTCTTGTCTCTGCAAGACTATCAGTAGTTTGTTTCTAAATCCTCTACAAATCTTGAAGGAATCTCCTATGCATTTCATCTGCATCAGGCATCTCTTTACTCTTTGGATTTTCAACTTCAATCTTTCCTGAAAGAGGGTTATTAGCAAGCTCTTTATTTTTCTCCTACTACAAATACCTTTTTTCCCTTTCACTTATATACATAAATATTAACAAAAAGATCATAGATTACATACCATTGTCATATCCCTCAATTAAAATGTTAGTTCAAATCTGAAAAATCTCTTTTTTATCAAACTTAAATTAGAACAAATCGGGTAATTGAAAAAAACACCAAATTTCACCAAACTGAAATTGAATATTGAGCAGCTGAAATGGAATGAATTATTTCAGATATTATCATGGAATTACACCATCTTTTCTATCATATGCATCAGATAACAGTAGTGAATAGGTGCAGCAAAATACATCACCCAGTCTCTAAACTGGAAGTCAAAACTCAAACTAAAACTAATGCAAACTCCACACAAAAACACAAAAGTTTGGGAACAAAAAATTACATATTAAAATACATTAATGATAGTAAAATATGCTATTAACAATAGCAATTAGAATCTGCAATCCAAAACTGAGCTAAGCACAACAAACTGCAGCAAATTCCTATAAGCAAAATAGAACAATAACACCAAACGGAGAGCTTTTAGCACATTGGAAATATCTAAATGAAATTGCTTCTAGAGACCCTCAGAACCACTGCCTTTGATCCTCAATCCCCCTAGTTTATCATCCCTGGAGATTCATCCTTCATTGATTTACTAGCCTTTGAAGAATAGCACAACCTATAAGAGAAACATGCATAAAATGAATGCCAACTTGGAAGATAAAAGCAATAATATACCAAAACTACTGCCAACACCAATTTGGGCGCCCAAATCCCACATGCAAGGGAGGGAATCTTGAATTTGAAAGATTGTAACTCCCACCAACAAGAATAGGTCACCATAAAGATTGTAACTCCCGCTGCCAAGAGGAGAATCACCAAGTTTGACCGTTATCAACCACCACTATAAACCCACGCCCAACTTGGTCCCAAAATGATATTCATGAATATTTATAGATTTATCTCTCAGAATTATTTAATTTACTTAAATTTAAAAATTTAGATTTTCTACTTCATCCTTTGATCAAGACTTACTATTTTGGGCTTACTAAAAAAGTTGTTTTAGAAAGGGGACATGACATATCTCTATCTCTAAATTTCCCCTATCTCTACCAATCTATCTCCCTCTCCCTCTATATCACCCTTTATCTCTCTCTACCTCACACCCTCTCTCCCTCTCTCTATATCTCCCTCTATCTCTATATCTCTATCTCTACTAATCTATCTCATTCACCCTCTATATCACCCTTTATCTATCTCCCTATCTCTTTATCTCTCTACCTCTCCCCCTCTCCCCCTCTCACCCTCTCTCCCTCTCTCTAAATCTCTTTCTATCTCTATCTCTATCTTTATTGATATATCTCCCTCTCCCTCCATATCACCATTTATCTCTTTGTATTGTCAGAAATTGTATACCTTTACAATTTCACACTATGTTTGCATCCCCTTAATTAATTGGACTTAATTAAGCCTCTAATTGACCAAATTATGCATTCCAAAGCCTTATTATTCTCATTCTCTAAAAGGGAAACCTACATTAAACAATTTCCAACATTAATTAAATCACCTTGGAAACTGAGTATCCTGGACTTAGGTCCTAGGACCCATTTTTCCAAGGGCAAATGGGTCCCCTTTAATTCCTAGCACCCAATTTTTAATATGTTTTTTGGAAACATTTTAATTATTCAAATTCAAGTTTCAAGTGTCAACTTTTGGAATCTATTTTTTGGGAAATTAGATAAACACCTATAAATATAGTTATTTTATCAATTCAATATCAACATGCAAGAGGTGAAGTTTACAAGAGAAAATATTACTATCAAGAGAGTTGAAGAGTAGATTTATCAATCATCTACTACAGCAATCAAGATCGTATTATCATGTCAAGGTTCATGTGTGTCCATCTCATGTTTGGGAGCTAGCATTGTGATGTAGGTTTCAAACATTGAAGCATCAATCAATCAATCCAATTCATTCAAGATCCAAGCCTTAGAGTGATGTGTTTGACTTCAATCCTCTAAGGGAAGCCATTAAGGGTTTGGTGAGTTGTAACAAGATTTATTCATTCATCAATTCCTTCATTTTGTCATTATTTCATTATCAAGGTTTAATTACCAAACATGGGGTTTGACTAAGGCAAACCCCCATTCACCCAAAAACAAACATTTTTGCTTCTCTCTTTGTATGTGCAAATTTAAAGGTGAAGAATGACTAAAAGTTGATCAAAGGAGCAATTTTGTAAAGTTGCATAAGTTTTCATCATTGTTGTCAAGCTACGGAAACTCACTTACAAATTTTATTTTTGACTTTCTAACAATCAAACCTAGAGAAATTAGAAGCTTAGATCCGAGATCAAAGGACTGCAAAAACTGATTTTGGACACCCTGTCTAGGACAAACTAGTCTTGCTACATGCCCTGAAACCCACTTTTTATGACAGGTGCACACCATCCTACCCTTCTCAAATGTCATGCAAACTGTCGTTTCCATTTTTGTTATCATAGAACTTTGCATTTCAAGTGTTAGGTCATATAATTCATTTAGTTAATGCAGTTTAAATAATTCTAAAACATTGCAAATCTATTTTTTTTTGTCATAAGAAAGTAGAGATCCAAGGTCCAAAATAGGGTTGACTCACCTCAAGGTTGAAAGCCAATCCTATCCCTTTGTGATTTCTCTTTCTAATGAAACTAGGAGTGTTAGTGTATTTAAACCTTTAGGTCGCACACCTTTTAATCATTTCATATTGGTGATCACACATTTTCCTATCTTTCACTCTCTCTCCATATCTCACTATCTACCTCCCTCTCCCCCTCTCTCTTTGTATATCTCCCTCTATGTCTATCTCTCTAACTCTACCTCTCTCCATGTATAACTTTGCATTTTAAATCTTTCTTTGGGACCCAAGTAAAATAAATTCTTATACAATTGATTTATATATTTTTCCTTATCATTTGCAATACCTTCATTATGTTTATTTTTCATGACACATGAGTAATTTATTTTTCATATAATGATCTCCTAAAGGCATAAAAATATCAAACTTGTGTACATTAATTATAGGTTTTGCAATTTGAGGTGCTTTAGGTTGTACTTTGTCAAGTTCTTTAAAATAGGAATGTACATAAGTAATTTTATTTTATCACTATTAGCTCACTTAGTCTTGTGAATTGCCAATTATTCTCTCAATTGTTCTTACTTATACCATATGATACATTGATGTAACATATAAGGTATTTATTTACATTGCTCTATCCAAGGTCTACCAAGTATTATATCCATTAGATCTTCGTATAAATATATGTACTCCATAATATTGATGATAATAATAATCTTAAACTTCTTATTTCATTTACCTTATGGTGCATCCCCGCATTCTTATAATAGTCTACTTCAAGGAATACATAAAATCCACACTTGGAATTTATACTAAATATGGTTTTTTAGATGTGTTTTATGTAATAATTTTGAGTATCCAACGGACCACCTTTTGATTGAATATCCTTTTGTCATAAAATTGTGCACCCACCTCAATTGGAATGCCTTGCTACACTAACTCATTGGCCAACTTCAACCCTATTTCCTTTAAAAAAATCATGTTTATGGGTGACTACTCCATCACCCATAGTCTAGCACCTTTGAAAAGAAAGGAATAGGCAAATATTGTTGGACAAGTCTTTGAGTTTTGAAAAAAAGTCCTTATCAAGATGGATGTGGCTATTTTAGAAAGTCAAATGACCAAGGTTCTCCATCAATCACCAAAAAGCAAAGTGTTTCCTCTATTAGGACAAATCCATAATACAAACTCGGAGACATCCATGACTTCCCCTCATTTATTGGCCTTCAAAAGTACAATATCAAATGAAGATAGATCTTTAGTTAAATGGCTCCCTCCTTTGAAGGGATTTTAAACTTGATTTTGGCGGGACTTCTAGGGGACATCTAGGGTTTTCAGTCCAAGTTGTGTCACTGAGAATTTAAAGTGCAAGATGATCAAAGTGGTGTCAAAGAAGCTGAATATGAAAACAAATAATGACGGTGAAACTCAAGTCTTGATTTTGGGCTTATCCCTGGCTAGTCAAAGTGGAATCTCGCATCTGTTTATGCAGGGGGACTTGGTGATCATTCTTAATGATGTCTATAGAAGTTGGAAAACATTCTAACAGAAGCTTGGAATATTTTGTAGACTCCTTAAAATCTTTCTCATGCATGCACTGTTTCATAGGGGCAAATGTTGTGCCAGATCATCTCGCCAACCATGCCATCGATCACCAAGAAGAGATCATAATCACCTAAGGTAAAAATGTGTGGGAGGGCCTGGTTGAGAAATGGTACTAGCAGACACCTACTTGTGACTTCATTTTACGATTGACAGTTGACACACCTCTAAACTCTGGAATAGCCACTGGTGGGGAATTTCAATATGGAAGTGATGAAAGTGGTCGTCAAAACGCTCTCTCCAGAGGCCAAGTTTACGCCGTTAATGAAGGCTAGTTGTTACAATGTGGATCCCTCCATCACATTTGTGCTAGAGTGACTATGGTGTTAGTGATGCCCCGAGCTTTTTGGTGACGTTCATAGGTATAGAATAGATAACTGCTAGTCTTATCCTCCATAGCCCTGCTATGGACTTTTATAATGATTGCTCTGTATTTATTCCACTCAAAGTTGTGTCATATCAGCATCTGTGACTTTTGTATATTTTGATATGTAGTAAGGGAGTGCGCCCAATCCTACAGTTTATTGAAAAAATTATAATAACATTTATATTTTTAGAAAGATAATATTGAGGGGTATTTATTTTTATTTATTTTACTTTTGAATTCATTTGATTTAAAATAATGGTACTTAAAGTGATGATTTAAGTTTAAGTAAATTGATTGAAAAGGTGTCATATAGGCACCATATAAAAGGTTTGATTGACTAATCCTTGATTAAAGATATTTCAAATTGCAGGGTGTTTGATCAAATCCCCTTTCGATCAAAGTGGAATAGTTCAAACCACTTGCAACATAAATGGTTTTAGATCACATTTATAGGGGTTCAAATTGGTGGTGTCAATCTTTATATAAGCATCAAGAGTGTAAATAGTTGTAAAATTTAAATAAAAAGTAAGAGCTTTTGATAACACATTCACACCATTACACTCCACCTCTTTTGTGGTTGTAGAATGCCTTTCACATTATATATATATATATATATATATATATATATATATATATATATATATATATATATATAATCAAAATATTATCTTTATAGGTTTTCATACACTTATTGGGTGTCTTTCGCAAAATTGAAAATATTATAATATACACACACACACAATGTGAGTATGCATTTTTCTTGACCTTTTATACATATAGGGGTGTGTGTGTTTTTTAAATTCTAGATCATTAAATCATTATAATTATCACTATTTAAGTATTTATTATACATATTGTATTATTGTACATATTGTAAATGTGATATATATATATATAATTCTAATCATATTGTGGTCTTTGTTAGGCTTATCTAGTCTTATGATACATCTATATTTGCCACGAGCTATGTGCAATCTTCCCCCTTGTCCCCTCCCCCCTTTCTTAGCTTGTCTTAGTGTGCAACTAACCATTTTTTCTCCTTTAGCTCTCTATTATCCTCATTATGGATCACAGAGTGTAATCCAAGAGTAGATGCTAAAACTCAACACTATCAAATCAGAAATAGCAGCAAACAAAATCAAAACAAATGAAAAGAAAATATAGATAAATATAGAATAAATTAGTATAGAATTCTTAATACATCTATCTGAAAGATGTTAGAATCCTGAGGTTATTTAAGATTGATAAGAAAACAAAATACCTCTGAAGTAACTAAATTAGCTTCAAATTAAATATATCTCAACTTTTAAAAATAGATGTATTTAAGATATCTATACTAATTTTAATATTTCATCACTCTTTTTAATTTACCCTCCCCAATCCTATTAGTTCCATATAAAATATGATCAATAAGTTTTGAAACCACTTGAATACAACTTTCTTTCCATTATTTAAGTGATAATTTGTTCTCCAGCAATTTTTTGTCTATTCCTTCTATATCATGTTTTTCATTTCACCCTTCGTCTGCTCCAAGACTCAAGTTATACAACTAACACCAAAAATTTATTCTCCCTTAGAAATTTAAGTTTGACTATCTTCTTTCCCCTGGAATACTCACAACGACGGGCTTCTCTATCATTTATTGCAAGCAATGTTGTGTTTCGAAATTATTTTACAACTAGATCTAAACACAACTAGTCACTAGCGGAGGCGTGTATAATAAAGAAAATGGACAGAACAGGAGAAATTTAGTGTTCAATGTCAATTTGACTCCATAATAGAAAATATAATTTGCAGTTCAAATTAGAGTCCTATATAAAAACATCGAGGGGGTATACAATGAAAGGGTCATAATACCTGATGACAAATATGATCCAGTATTTTAAATGTGCCATGATGACTATTTTCCACAAGGAATTTTTCAATAATTACAAGACAGACAGGCTTGCAAAGCACACAATCACTTTTGAGTACCACGATGACTATTTTGCACAAGGAAATTTTCAGTAGCTACAACAGAGAGAGGCCTGCAAAGCACACAAGCATTTCTAAGCAAAGACAGGCTTGCAGAGCACACAAGTACTTCTGAGTACCATGATGACTATTTTGCGCAAGGAAATTTTCAATGGCTGCAACAAAGAGGCCTCCAAAGCACACAAGCATTTCTAAGCATACCACTTTGCACATCTCACCCTTTAGCTTATTTATCAAGTGGCAAGCATACCACTTTGCACATCTCACCCTTTAGCTTATTTATCAAGTGGCAAGCATACCACTTTGCACATCTCACCCTTTAGCCTATTTATCAGGTGGCAAAGCTTTTGATGTGTATATAAAGCTTTTTTATAATCACTACGGTCAACTTTCACCCTTCTAGCCTCTTTCCCAATAACCAAAGCTAGTGAATAGCGTATGGCTTATAAGTTTCCTTCTATTGCAACCGTTATCAATGTGGGATTATCATATATCTTTCAGTTTGGTAACTTCCATTATACTGATTATTAAATATACCCATCTAGAGAGCTCAGGTTGATGTAAGTTATATGTAGTAAGTTCAAATCCATTATTTATAAATTAATTCAATTATTTATATTCTTATAAACTCTATATGTGCGGTGTTGATAAAGTGTCCCATATAATTTAGTTGTTAAGCGTTCGAATTCGTACCTTTATTTTGGGGAAGTAGGGGAGGAGTATGTGTATTGGCAAATTTGAATTTACTAAGCTATCGGTCATGAGTTCCAAACCCAAATTACAAATCTTTAAAGATATGAGAAGTAAATGGAACAACAAATGCCTGTGAGCTTCAACAAGGGGGGTCTCACAGACCGAATTGATCTTCTTGGCAGTGAACTTTAAAACTACTTTCACCTTTATATAGTTTCAACCTATTTCCCCGACTGTACACTCTATCATATCCTGAAATTTTAGGGGTCCCAATAGATGCCTAAACAGTGCCTGTTGCTCATAACTTTTGCATACAATATTCTACATAATTCATGGGTTCATATCTAAGGTGTATGGTGCAAACTGAACTTCTCCATTAATATTAAGTTAATATTATTAACAAGATGTTCATGCCTTATCCAGGTTTTGGCCATTTCTGTCTCCTGTGTGCTAATTAAGCAGTGGCCACTTATAAATATTGGCCTAAATCTTTATAATCCACTTGCAAAATTAAAAAGTAAAGCCATTAAGATCATTAATTGCACGCTGTTTTCAAGCTGCAAATAATGCATGGTACAAACAATTAAAATGTTATTTCTGGAAGGCATCTCCCAAGCTTAACCATACAGTTGATGATATGCTTACTCTTCGTGAAGGCACTCTTCCAGGCACCATATGAAGTTGCAACACTTAAAATCTGTTAGCTCTACTTCAGATGTGCCAAAGACAGAAACAAGTTAGGTAAAATGAAAACGAAAAATAGAAACTTACTAACAACCTTCAATAGTTGTCAGTTAATGTGCCAAAGAAAATATTAAAGGTTTTTTAGGCTACTGACCTAACCTAGAATGATGAAACTGACATGGATCTTGATGCATTTGATGACAGCTGCAGAATATTTTGACCAGTTACCTCCAATTCAAAAGACCAGGTAAATAAGACACATTAAATTTTCAACTG
>VDFB02009745.1:0-32194 GCA_007258455.2 Sequoia sempervirens | reverse complement strand
TACTTTGTTTTTCCGGACTTCGCCCATGTGGCTGACGACTTTATTTTTAGCCAAAATTGATAAAATGAAAAGGGCTTGTAGAGGAGATTCTCAGCTTTTTTCCAATATAAATTATGTTTTATTTTGAATTTAATAGATTATTATTATTTATTTTCTACTATAATTATGACAAAAGTCCTGATTGATAGGGTGATTGTAAAACATTTATAACTTTCAAACGGTATTATATTTTTTGAATCCAAAACATGTGTCACACATTCTATGCTTTGCATACTATAGATTAAAAAAAAAAAATTGAATTTCAAGGAAATTTTGACCAAGTTAAGGTGGCTCCATACAAGTTTTATATTTTTAAAAGTTGTAATAAAAATTCATACTAATTATTTACATGGAAAAAAATTACAGGGCCATAGCGCTTACATCCGACATCTAGTCCTCTACTTACATCTAAAAATATCATGCGTCAATTATCATTTTATTATGGTTAGGGTGGTCTATCAAACACCTACTCATTTTTCCTGAAATTTAAGTAATAATGATTGAAATTTTAAATTTTCACCAAATAGATTTGATTTTAAAAATAAACCTAGTAGTTTAGAAACTACATTCAATTTCCCACAGAATCTATTCTTACATGTTTTTGAAATAATATAGATAACTTATTCAAATTTTTACATCAAGTTGCCTAACTCTAATTGTTCTGAATTTTCATTGCCACTTAAGGGCTTGTTTGGCATACCATGATCCTGCACATACCCGAAACAGAATGGGATCAGGGAGAAAATGAAAGGGTCGCTATGAAGTCTCCTCGACCATAGAATGTCCTGCCGATAGAAAGGGGACCCCATCGAAAGAAATGGAGCTCGGTGGAGGATCATGCCTTCGCTAAAAGGTCTTGGCAAAGAAAGAAAGTCACACCAAAGCAAAAAGGACTTGGGCTTGGGGGAGTAAGGATGGACTCAGGGAGATGTCTTCTCGATTGCGTTGGTCTTGCCAATAACAAAGAGGGGCTCGGTAAGAAAAGAGGAGTTCAGGGTAAGATCTCCCCAAAACGATGAGGTCTCCCCGACATGAGAATGGGCCGCCTAGGAGATAAAGAAAACTTCGCCATGAGGTCACAGTGACAAGCGATAGTCTCCCCAATATGAAAAATGTGATTGCTGAAGGATCCTGAGGTTCACTATGATGTCCCACTGACTAGCAACTATCTTGCCGATGGTTTTCATGAGCTTGATATGACTTCTATAGCTCGCCGAAATGTCTTGCTGATTGTCTAATGTCATGCTGATGGTTGCTAAAAGCGATATAATCGCATTAGGGAGACACAATTAGTCTCACCAACATGTAATTCCATTCAAATCACCTTTGACCACCTAAGAAGCTCACGTGGCGTATGTCTGACCAATCAAAAGAGGCTAAGAGGACTGACTAGCAAGAGTTTGATTGATTAAATGTTCCTGCAAGGGAAGACCAACAAAATGCAAGCGAAATGGATTCCTTCTGAGATCCAAAGGCAATGGATCGACTCAGGTGAAATGTTCAAATCTACAGGGAGGCCCGATGATGCTTCCAGAGGATGGTCAATGAGCAGAGAAGTCTAAAACATGAATGAGAACATGAAGAAGGGCGAAGAAACTATGAGTCACAAGGACAACTATAGTGATCACTAGCTGAGGCAGGCCAGTATTAATGGTGATACTTTGGAGCATTCAAGGTAGCTCTGTGAAGGAGTTCAAAGATGGACACAAAGACAAAAGAGTTAATGATGCAGTCACATAAGATCTACAAATCATTCCCAGAACAAACCATCATTAGCATGGACAATAGGGTTTCACATTGAATGCAGTTTTGAATCTCCTTAGAAAGATCTGAGGGCTAACCCTCCTACACGTAGTAGATATTTTTAATAAAATCCTAAAGTAGTAGCCAATGCATTCCTTTTTAACATTCTATATATATGCCATTCTGGCCTCTCTGTAAAGGTTAGACAGTTAGAGGTAGAGAAAATGAAGGAAGAAAAGGAAAAGATACAGTGTTAGAAAAAATAGTTAGAAGAAAATCTAGGAGTTAGTTAGTTAATAGAAGGAGATAGAGTTGCATCTTGATTCTTAGTGATGGGAGCTCTTTTGTCTTCTTGTTTAGTAGTTAGATTTAGTATGGACTGTAATGAATTTTCCAAGTTCTCTTTGTGTAGTGGGAAACAATCTGAAGACACAGATTCTTTGTACACTGGTGATTGTGCCAGCCTTGTAAATATTGCTTATTTGTTTTACTGACCGTAGAAGTAATTAGAGTTTAATCTACTTCATATTTCATTCTTGAATGATATTTGTCTTAAGTTGATCATTTGATTTGTGAAGTCTTCGAGGAGTGAAATGTTATTTTGTGTTTTGTTTAAATGGTAACTTAAAATCTATTATTTGAATTAGCACTGTGAATGAAAGAGGCTGTGTCAATCACAAGTTTACTTTGTTTTGCAGTTTTAGTTTACAATTCCTTGAAGTTAACAAATCTGGTTAAAATTGGATGAATTATTGTTCTTTTCTGTCCCAAAACCCTGATCTATCTTTTGTTGTTTATTTAAAAACCCCAGTTAAATTAGGTTTTATTTCATGTTTGATCTTAGAACAATCCATAAGCTCAACACCACCAGGCCCCTTGAATATTACTGTTACATTGACCAATTGAGCAACATTAGCACAGTTGAGAACCAACTACAAAGACCTTGGGAGTTGAGATATCTATGTGATCATCTTTCTCTTTTAGGAGAAACAGAGTAGCAATATTCTATTTGCATGTTGTTGTGCCAAAACACACCTCAACAGTCACATCTATGCCTGGCTATGATGGCAGTTTTCCTTCAAAACATTATGGAGGGTAAGGATGATTTGTCAACATGTTCTTCATTCTCAGACAACACTAAAAAATCATAAGCTACTGATTTTCCTAAAATTGAGAAATGTATGATTGAGAAAAAATTGTACTACTTATGCTTGAAATTGAGAACTATATGATTGAGACAATATTTCTGTTACTTATTCAATGTTTTGGTTTTCAATATTGTTGCGAATAGTACTTCTATTGTGCATGTTTTTGATTTGTAGATACATAACATTAGACGAGGCTCATGGAAGTATCTATACTATTACTTTGTTACATCATAAGGAAATCCATCCAAAGATCTTGTTGTCCTGTGGTTGAATGGTGCTCCAGGTTGCTCAAGTTTTGATGGTTATGTTTATGAGCACAGTTAGGGTCCTTGATACAATCATTATTATAATATTATTCTTTATATAGCGTTTCCTTCATAGATTTTTTGTTGGGTTCTAAGGACTACATTGATAAATCTACTTCCTTTGGCTTAGATTCAGAGGTCTGAAAGGTAACCCTTATGCCAGAATCTACCCAACATTTAAACCTGGCGTCATATCTTAACATTTCTAGGCCTAGCATTCCTCAAGCTTGGAACCCTAGTGGGTTATAGACCAGCCAAGTGAACTTCACCAATGAACACATGGCCCAGTTGACTTAACTTATTATGTTACCTAATCCTTGGCCTTTATATTTTCTATTAAGCCCATTGCATTTATAATGTAACGTAGGCCTACTGTTACCTTCTAATTATGTAACCTAAATAGCTTTCACTACTTTTTTCTAATATCTTGATTGGTAAGATTTCATTCCTTTGTTTGTACTAATAGTTTAAGTTTGTATTCTATTTTATTTGCTTTCATTTCTTATGTTAGATGTTTACAATTTGACCAAAGGCCTACAAGTTGCTGTGAAAAGAATTCAATGGACATACTTAATATTCTAGAAATACTGCCCTTACAATAGGCAAGTTTTTAATCTTTCTCTCTGTCTCTGTCTTTAATATCTTAATAATGTTTCTAATGTATCTTTTATTTGAGAGTGTCTTTTTTGGTAAACAAGTTGTTGAAGTGGGGTGGTGGGTATTACAATGGGAGAAAGAACAAGACAAAAATGGTGGATGAGAGCTTGTAGAGGACATTGAAGTTGGGAGAGCTTTATAAGTGCCTTTGCAGTGGTGGAGAGGGTGAAGAGCATCAATGGAAGCCTTTTTCTACATTGTCTCCCAAAGAGCTAACCGACACTGAATGGTTCTACTTTTTTTACATGACCTTCAACTTTGGTTCTTCTTTTGGGTATATACTGAAGAGGCTCTTGTATGGTTACCTATAAAATTCTGTGTAATGTTTTTTATTTTTCATTGTGAGGACTTTAGACAGCAAAATGTAAATATAGAGATGTCTTGGTTAATAATAATAATTTATTTTTCAAGTACCTCCAAGCATCTTCTTCTACTCATACTTAGTAAATGTACATGTTTAAGGTTCATATTTTTGTAGTTTAAATAACTCAACATCATTTTCTGGTTATCTGCATAAAATGTTGAAGTTTTAGGTGAGATATTCATTTGTATTTCTAACGAGGTCAAAGCATGTTGTACTACTTGAATGTAGATTACCTGGTCAAGCTCTGGAAAAGGGGTCTCCCTTGTGGCTATTTCAATCTAATGAAGCTGACACTAAAGTCTTCAAACGTAGCCTTCTCTCCAAGGTATGAACATCATACAATCATTATTATAAAGTACAAATAAATCTATGGAAACCAAGTTTTTTTGATGCTCTATTTTGTGCTATATTGATACGATGATTACATTATTCATGGAACTGCTGCATATACATGTCATATGCAGAGTGTCGATATTCAGGTAATTTTTATCCAATATATTCACTCAATGCATATGTTCCTTTCTCCAATATATTTTGTTCCTCGTTCTTATTTGTTTTTGTTTATGTTTTAGCATTTTAGGCTATACTCTAGAATCATCAATTTTAACTATCTGTCCATATTTTAACTTTTTAGACTCACACAAAATAGAGCTTTGTCTTGGTCAGATCCTTTCTATTGGCTCTTAGCTTTGACAAGGAACTTTTGTATCCTCTGACTGCTTCCTCTTATTTTTTCTCTATTGCTTCCTAAGTTTGGGTCTATCCTCTTATTTTTTCTCTATTCCTTCCTAAGTGTTTTTTTGTTTTGTTTTTTCATGTATTAATTTGATTATTAGATGGAGTTTCCTTTTAGCACTCTTGATTTTTGTTGTGGCTTACTATTTTTTTTCCAATAGTTAATTGGATTTAGGGCTTACATTTGATGGCCATAAAATCATAGTTAGAGATTTTTGCCGTAAAATACAATCAAAATTTTAAGAAGATTGTATTAGATGAAATGAGAGATTTTGGATAGATTGTCAAAGTTTATATAGAATTATAATGATATATATATTTGATTTATATATAATTTTACTTACACTAAGGTATGTCATAATGTTTTAAGGGCACCTTTGAATATATAACTGTCATTAAAAAATTTGTTGACAGGTAAGGTCGACCGTCAAATGTAAGCCCTGATTGGATTATTAGATGAATTTTCTTTTTAGCAATCCATATTTGTATTGTGGCTTGATGTTCTTTCCACTCTTGTTAACCTATTTTTTTCATTTTTTAACATTAATGTGTTTTACTTCTTTCTTTGATGCTAATGCATTCTTTATTGAATTATCCTTATGTAGCTATTCATACACTATCTTTCAATATGCATAAGTCTATCCTATTTATTGGTTGCTCATGCTTTGTAATGAATTTTTCCTTATTATAGACTGTATGTTGTCCATACATAACATGTTTCTTAACTACCACTATGAATTGTGAGAAGCAGGATGCCTTAGACAAACCTCATAGTATTGAAAATGAGTCTTCAAACTATCCTCTGCCATCTATTATTCATGATTGAATCTCAATTTACTTGTAGTTGTCTTCTTTCTTCATAATGATTATCTTTGGAGTTTATACCTGTGACATTGAGGTCTATTGATAGTAGAAAACTAAAACTACATATACATGTCAACTAAATACTGCAATTTTGTAGGACTCTGCTCTTTATATTTGTTAAATTTTATTAGTTCCTTATGAAATAAAATTTTGCATGGAACTCCATCTAAAGACTAATAGTTGTGACAATTTCTAACAACAAACAGAGCCTTGCGTAGATATAAGTTTCTATGACCTATAGTATATCTCGTAACTTAAAATTTTAAACAACTCACCCAAAATTATCAGTAGAAAACTAAAACTACAGATACATGTCAACTAAATAATGCACTTTTCTAGGCCTCTGCTCTTTTCAAGTTTAAACACAGCTAAAATAATTCTAAGCATTTAGTAATTGAGCAAAAAACTACAACTTAATTGGTTATCAAGTTATTTATAGGAAGAAGAGAATGACAATCAGTAAAAATAATTTTTGACGAAGCATCTTTGCAAAACAAGATAACTAGCACCACTTGAATTCTTTTGTAAAGGAAAAAAGTAACGATAGAAACTCTTCTTTAAATATAAATCCAAAGTCTTGGACACTTACCTATTTATCAAAAGAGCACACACTTATAATCTGTATATTGTATGCCTTTGTATGCCTTCAACTCCCTGAATCTAAACTGCTCCTCCAAACTTGTAAGCCTGCAAAGTTGCATGAAAATTCTTGCATTAGTAAACATCTAACATAAGAAATGAAAGAAAATAAAACATAATACAAACTTAAACTATTAGTACAAAAAAATGAATGAACTCCTACCAATGAAGATATGAGCAAAAGTTGATTGCCCAGGCCCTAGTTCTGGAGTACAATCTAGAAGTTATTGTCTATAATCTGGAAGCTCCTAGCATGAACAATCATCTAACAAAGTTCATTTTCAATATTTGAAAAACAATAGTCATCTAACAAAGTTCATTTCCAACATTTGAAAAACAACAGACGTATAAGAAGGTGGACATAGTGTTAGTGTAAAATTCATAGATACCTCATTTATAATACATCTATGGTATGTTTGGATAGCTTTCAAGCACAACAACTCCTATCAACTGCTGAAGCTATAAATTATGACAAGTAAGATAATTAGAACAAGTTACATAGAAAGAAAAATAAAATAATATTTGATACATCCTTACCTGATATGTCCTACAGTTTGTTGGAATTGTTATTGTTATATTTGCTTTCTGATTCTCTGCAAAAAAATAAAACAAATGTTTAAATTGCAAAATGCACAAGAAAATGTCACCTTGCTTTCTTATTCATTTCAGAATCTAAACTTTTATTTTCCAGTTTAAACAGTTTTGATCTTAAAGAAAGAAGACACCATAAAATTGTAGACAAGGAATCACATGCAAAACACATCAAGATTAGACCGATGCTTTTAAGAGCTTTGAGAATGAAGAAGATTAGACCTGGTACTGTCAGAATGTTCTTTAGTGCTTTTAGTGCTTTGAGAATGTTCTTCAGTGCTCTTTAGTGCTTTCAGAATGTTCTTCAGTGCTCTTCAATGCTTTCAAAATGACACATTCAGTGTTTCAAGAATGTCGTCCAGCCTTTCCAAATTGTAGTCTTCAATTATTGTCTAACAGAAACTATAATATTTATTTCATTCCATCATTCAATGAATATGAGATAATATTTTGGTAGATTTTTATACATAGTCAAAGATTTTCTGGCCTCCATGTCTTTTCTAATGCAAATTTTTAATGCACTTACTCTCTTTTTGTCTCCTAGTCAATGCTAAAATAAATGCTTGTACATTCATTTATTTACTCACTATTGATAAAATTGGCACATATGGAAAAAATGTCTTGAAAATGTAACTAATATATTTAATATGAGTAGATCAATCTTACTGTGACATTTATTCTTTATAGTCAATTTCAAAGATGTCTCCATAATATTTAATGCCAATAGTAACATTTTGCTGTTTGCATTTACTGTCAACAGTATGTAAGCTTTATTATAACATACGAAACAACCATGTTAACTTTATTGTAGCCTACTGTACACTTTATTATAACCTACAAAATAGCATTTTGTTGATTTAATAACCTTTCAGAAACCATAATAAAAATAGTGCTTTGTAGTCAAAAGAATATAATGCATTAAAAATAAAATTCTTGATTTTTGCACTAACTATTGCACAAAACCAACCAATAGGAAAAAAGATAAAGCATATTATTATTATTTGAAAAATAGAGAATTTAATGTAGACTTCATAGAATTGGTGGTCAACTTTTAAATTCTAGATTTGCATTGGTGGAACTGTTAATGTCAAACAAAAAAATTGTATTGAATGGATGCATAAGTTTTCTGCCTACAGAAAGAACTAATAATATTTGTCACCTTCCCAATAAAAGGTTGTTGTAAAGGGATATTTTATTATTCAAAATATAATTCTTTTTGCATTAAAAGTGAGTTGAAATGTACATAAGACATTGTCAAGTGGTTTAATTTCAAATATATTTGAACAAAATACATTTCAACATGTCTCATTTCTCATTTTCTTTTTACAATCAACTGGTTCTCGAGTGTCCATAATAACCAATCTTTTTTTGAATTTGCTTGCAAAATTGAAAAACATGAATTCTCAGGCTCACTATGCATTACAAAATTTCATTAAAACACTTAATTATCACACTATTATTTACAAATCCACCTAAAAAGCAATAATCATAAAAAAAATTAAAACTGGTCACAATTCAAAAACAATTTTAATATCACTTCAAATCACCAACCATAAATCCTACATACCCATTAAGCTATCACTTCTACCATTAATCCATTCAATGCAGTAAAAATTCCCTCCCATAATTCAAATTAATCCACTTGCTACCAATTCAAATTCTAGAAACCTATTTATGCAAGCAATCCTCATTTGTGTAATGCAAGTTACACATTATAGTTAATTCAAAATTCTCACTGTTTGTTGCATGCTTCTGAGCAACGATGACCTCCTCCAGATCGATGTAATCTCCTCCTTCAACTTCTACAATAAGTGATCTTTCCTACCTTCGCAAAAATAGAAACCACATTTCCATTTTCTAATATCATCAATTTCCTTCTCCATTTACATTTAAATGAATCGATGCCTTGTTAATTTCCATAACCATCCTTTATGTTGTCATCGGCCAGTCTCCTTTTAAGCTTTGTTATGGTAGAAATATTTCCAACCCTTTCGAATATAACATTACCATACATATATATGTTGCACAAAATGATACATATCCATGTATGTTTCCCATAGCCCTATCCATTTTCATGAAACTTATACATTTATCTTTATCTACAATATATATAGCCATGTTCATTTTAATGAAACTTACACATTTCTCTCTCCCTATATATATATATTTGCAGAGATAGATAGATACCTAATTTGAATGTAAATGAAGAAGCTATATATATTTCTATTTTGCATACTGAAATTAATATATTACTAAACAGTTCAACAAATATAGGTATCTACATTCAATTTATATCTTGTTCATTTACATTCAAGTTATGTATCTATCTCTGCAAATATATATATTCTCTCATATATATATATATATGGTTTGTCATATATATAGGGTTTCTCTCTCCCTATATATATAATAGGGTTTATTTCTCCCTATATATATATAGGGAGAGAGAAATGCGTAAGTTTCATTAAAATAAACAAGGCTATGTATGTTGCAGATATAGATAAATGTGTAAGTTTCATGAAAATGGATAGGGCTGGAAAACACACACACACACACACACATATATAATTTGAATGTAAATGAACAAGGTAGGTATATATATATATATATACATATACATATATATATAGATATATAGATACCTAATTTGAATGCAAATGAACAAAGTATATATATTTCTATTTTGCATACTGAAATTAATATATTACTGAATAGTTCATCAAAAAATATAGGTATCTACATTCAATTTATACCTTGTTCATTTACATTCAAATTAGATATCTATCTATCTTCGCAAATATATATATATAGAGAGATAGATATATATTGCATACTAAAATTTATATATTACTGTATAGTTCATCACCAAATATAGGTATCTACATTCAATTTATACCTTGTTCATTTACATTCAAATTAAGTATCTATCTCTGCAAATATATTTATATGGGCAGATAGATGGATATGTATGTTCTCATTTACATTGAACCTAATTAGATGTATGTTTTGTTTGTTGTTCAATTAAAGTGACTGTAAATATCAGCCCCTATCCCTTACAGTCAACTATCATAATGGCTAACTCCTTCTTATGTTACAAAAAATAATTAAAAGGCATGACACACACACTTACACATATTTATATGATGTATGAAGTTATATCTGAGTATGTTGTTTGAGAAATGGTATTAACATAAGTAGGAGTCGACCATCATCAAAGTTAGTTGTAAGGTAGAGGGGCCGATATTTTTGTAGCATCAAACACTCTTGCCTTGTAGTGCATGTAATTAGAACTACTATAAAATCCATGGAAAATACCATGAATTATAAATTCTAGGAAAATGCCAAGAATTTAAATTTCATGGCAAATGCCATGAACTTTATACCACTTCACTACATTCTCTATAGGGAAAAAAATCTCGTCCATTTCTTTGTTTGTTCAATTAAATTGATAGTGTATACATGTTCACTATATTAGTCTTTCACATACTATACCCACCATATGTCATATGTACAAATGTATACCCACGATCGGCTCCTATGCCCACACATAGCTTCTCTCCCTTTTGTGTATGTGTTGTTTGTTCTTCAGTTTAACCGACTGTAAATGACAACCCCTCTCCCTTACAACCAATTGTGGTAGCATATGACTCCTACTTATGTTATAACCATGGAATGAAAGAGCATAAATAACTTGAAACCATAGTAAGATAGATATATACATACATATTTAGATAGATAGATACATATATATTTTGCAATATGTATATATACATACATATATACATATATATATTGTAGAGATATATAAATACATAAGTTTTCTATAGATAAAATAAAAGTTGCATAATGTTAGCTTGACTATCAAGGGATGTGGCATAAAAAAATTACTTGACTGGGACGCTGATGACATGGACCCCTTTCTCAAAGTTACCTTACCCACCACTGGTTACATTCAAATTAATTAGATGTATGCTTTGTCTGTTCTTCAATTAAAGTGACAGTATGCTAACAATATCTCAAATAACATTATGAAACATTTAGACAACTTGAAATAGCAATATGATAGAAATATTTGAAACCCTTTCTTGTCTTGTAATGTTGTTTGAAGATATACATATTTGTATCATACTATTGTTGCAAGTTCATATATATGTGTATCATAATGTTGTGTCTGTTGTATCATACTTTTTTTTCAAGTTTATATATAATGGTATCATAATGTTGTATGATGAAGGGTTTAATGGTATCACTGAAATGTTTATAAGAGGTAGAGTTCTACATATGATAGTATAGCATGCATTGCTTGATTCATTGCACACATACCCTTCATCATTTCAAATCAACTCAATTAGATGCATGGTTAGATTGTTCTTCAATTATAGTCAATAGTAAATGTATGAATTCATTTTTTTAGTTGGTATCATTATTTTCAATATTAAGTGTATGATGTCTACTAATCATTGTGTTGGTTTAATGTAGAGGAAGATAAATGTGCAAACAAATACCAGGCGATCTTCAAGGAGGAATCCTCCACAAAAGTGGAGGTGGAGAACTATGCCCACACACAAGAGAGGTGTGCATCTACCACATAGCGATGAGGAGGATGTTGTCATTCCTGTTCACTAGCAAACTAGAGAACCAAGTAGTGAGGAGGAGGTAGAAATTATTGTGGAGCAGCCAACCGAATTTGTAGTGCAAGCTAACCCAGCTGTATCAACCAAAAAGGTTGCACCGAGGCAGGAATGGACCTAGGCTGACATGGACCATGCCCTTGAATATGTCAAAGGCAATGGCTAGTCAACTAGAGGTGCAACAAAAAAGTGGGGTATTCCTACCTCAACATTGTCTAATTGGCTAGGTGGTGTGACCACTACTAGAAGGAAAGGGCCCCTAATAATCCTAACTAAGGAAGAAGAGTCATTGATCATCAAATGGTGCAAGGAGATTGTTTTTGTTGGCCAAGGTTTGGAGATTGTCAATCTAAAAACAAAAGTGGCCCAAATATGCGAAACAAGGAATAATCCCTTCAAGAATGGGCTTCCTAGCAAGTCATGGTGGACAGGATTCAAAAGAAGGCATCCTGATCTCTGCTTGAGAACAACCCAAGGTCAAGATAGAGACCATGCTATAGATATGAGGCAACTAGTTGTAAGTGCTTTCTACGACACTTTGTACAAGGCATATGCAGGAGGGAACTATGGACTGTAGAGGATTTGGAATTGTAATGAGACAGGGCTGCAAGCTGGCCAGAACAATAATATGAAGGTGCTTGCTAGCAAAGGCATGAGAAGTGTTGCTTACATTATCCCAAAGAGCCGGGAGTCGATCACTATTCTAGCATGTGTAAACATTGTAGGTCAAAAACTTCCAAGTTTTTATTTGTTCAAGAGCAAAAAAAAGTGCAAAACTACATAGCGAACAGTGAACCAAGAGCAGCGATGGCTGTTCAACCTCACACATGGATTCAACCAAAGAGCTTTTTATCAAATGGCTCGAGTTATTTTCTATGAAAGTACATGGGGGTTGCTCACCCATCCATAGACACCTCTTGATATTTGATGGCCATGGCAGCCATGTAGCCTTCTCTACCATTATCGAAGTAGAGGTGCTTGGTATTGACTTGTTCACCCTACCTTCCCACACATCACACAAGTTGCAACCTCTTGATGTGAGTGTATTCTCGTCTTTCAAGTGTAACTTCAAAAGGAAAGAATAGATTGGAGTATTAGACATCCAAATTTGGAGACAAGAAGGGAAAAATTGGCTACACTTGGCAGCCTAGCTTTTCAAAAGTCATTGACTGTTTCAAACATTACAACTAGCTTCAAGAGGACGGGTATTTGGCCATTTGATCGAAATGCTTTGGATAATGACATGAGGGTTAGCGAGACATTCCACTTTTCCACCCCCAAGGAAGCATCAACTGCTACATTCTAAGCCTTTCCAACAATGGTTTGGCATTGAATGAGGGTGAGTGTAATGTTGGAACTACAAAAGTTGGAGATCAACAAAATGGGATGCATGGTTAGTATGTTTTGCAATTTTTATATGAAGTTAAATTTCAATATTTTGTTTGACAAATGGTATTAACTTAAGTAGGAGTCAACATATGGTTAGTATGTTCTGCATTTGTTGTATGAAGTTATATTTCATTGTTGTTACACTATGTACCTTGTTTGATATGTTGCTCATTTCCAATCACCTCAATTAGATGCATGGTTAGTTTGTTCATCAATTACACTCAATCTTACATGTATGAATTTGTTGTGACACTATGTACCATTGTTTGATATGCAATGTGCATATGCATATGCAATATTCATATGAGTATGCATATATGCAATATAAATATGCATATTGCATATTGCATATGCATATGCATGTATGCAATATGCATATGTATATGCATGTATGCAATATGCATATGTTGTATGAAGTTAAATTTTAGTATGTTGTTTGAGAAATGGTATTAACATAAGTAGGAGTCAGCATATGCAACATATTATGCAATTGTTGTATGAAGTTAAATTTCAGTATGCTATTTGAGAAATGGTATTAACATAAGTAAGAGTTAGCATATGCATGTGTATGTGGATACTATTAGCAATTTCATTCTCCATTTGTATTTAAATTACATGGATTGGATTTTTTTGTTCAATTACTCTCAAACTTACATGTATGAATTTGTTGTTTCAGATTCCAATGAACCACTTGAACCAGCAGTATTGGGAGACCAAAATACTATTGGAGACATATCTCTTTCCTTTCCAACTCCACCCGACCAGCCCTCCTGACTCTTAGATGGTGTTGCCAATCTTGGTATGGAAATGAATGTGGATGAAGAAAAAAGTCTTTCAATGCCATCTCCACCACACAACATGGATCTGAATACATTAGTACATTTCTATGTTGATTGGGGAGACAGTGACAGCGAGCAGCTAGGAGATAGAATGGATGCTACAGATAGTGAGATGCCATAAATAAATAATGCCGATTTGATTTAGCCTTTGGGAGGCCAACGAACTTCATGCATCTCACAATTCTTGAAGCTACCGATTCATGTGGTGAAAGAAAAGTATAATAAGGTAGTTGACCATGGGATCAAGTTGCAAAGAGGATCCCAACTCCTAACTGTTGATTACTTCATGGCAATGCTAAGTGAGCAAGATGAAAAGAAGAAGGAACTAGAAGAACTGAAATTGAGGAAGAAGCAACAACTTACAAATCGCAAGATAGAAAGGATTGCAAAATTGGAGGTAAAAAGTCCTATGAGAATTGAAAAGGAAAAACAACAAGTAGCTATAGAGGTTGAAAAGGAGGTGCAAAATAAGGAGAAGGACAAAAAAATGGTGGACCAATGAAGAGAAAAGGAAGCTGCAAAAAGGGAAAATGATTTGGAGAAGGCAAAATAAAATGGTGCAAAGGAGAGGCAACTCAACAACCCTTTAAATTCCTTTCCTGACTGCCATAAGATCTTCATAGATTTCTTATCTATTCAGTTTCCCCAATATTGTCCATCACCCACCCAAGCTACTAGCCAAACATTTCAGAGTTGGAGTCCTTACTCGCTCTCTTATACACACTGACCTAGCCCAACAAGTAGCCAACCATATGAGAGTTGGAGTCCTCGTTTACAGGCCTATCAAACCTCACCCACCCCAAGCATAATCCAACCAACTCAATCATGGAGTCCTTCTCCGTCACAGGCCACATCCAACTCACAAGACAACTTGCCATCAAATTTTAGTTTTCCTAAATTTTTTGATTGATTTGAATGTTTGGTTGCTAGTTTTTGTTGTGAACTTCTT
This sequence comes from Sequoia sempervirens, assembly GCA_007258455.2. Lineage (NCBI taxonomy): Eukaryota > Viridiplantae > Streptophyta > Pinopsida > Cupressales > Cupressaceae > Sequoia > Sequoia sempervirens. The sequence goes on along the minus strand of VDFB02009745.1, from coordinate 17,301 downwards.
GATGGATTTGAAACGATGTTTGAACTTTTTTTTTTTGAATGTTTGTAACTTGAAACATCAGTATGGATACCATAGAGACAATATATTCCATCTTGTTACTAGTTATCTCTGCAATATGAAACATATGTATCTATCTATCTCTGTGAGAGGAAACTTATGTATGTATCTATCGTAATCTATACATATATGTATCATAATGGTGTATTAGTATGTTGTTTTAAGATAATTTGAAAATTTAGAATGTTGTATCATTTTGTACACCATACATATGTATGGTAATGCTGTATTCAAAATGGTTGGAAATATTTTGACCATAACAGAGCTTAAAGGGAGACTAGTCGATGACAACATAAAGGATGGTTATATGCACATACATATGCATATGTTGATTCCTACTTATGTTAATACCATTTCTCAAACAACATAATGAAACTCAAATTTATACATCATTTGCATATAAGATTGAGTTTAATTGACGAACAAACTAATCATGCATCTAATTTAAATGTAAATGGAGAAGGCAATTGCTGACAGTATGCACATGCACGTGCGTATGCACACGCACATGCACACACACATGCACATGCACATGCACACACACATGCACATGCACATGCACACACACATGCACATGCACACACACATGCACATGCACATGCACATGCACATGCACATGCACATGCACATGCACATGCACATGCATATACATAAGCTGACTCCTACTTATGTTAATACCATTTCTCAAACAACATACTAAAATTTAACTTCATACAACAATTGCATAATATGTTGCATATACATATCTAACAATGGTACATAGTGTAAGAATAGATGCATACATGTAAGATTGATTGTAATTGAAGAGAAAACTAACCATGCATCTAATTGAGCTGATTCGAAATGAACAACATATCAAACAATTGTACATAGTGTAACAACAAATTCATACATGTAATATTGAGTGTAATTGAAAACAAACTAACCATGCATCTAATTGAGTTGATTGGAAATGAGCAACATATGAAACAATGGTACATAGTGTAACAACATATTGAAATATAACTTCATACAAAAAATGCAAAACATACTAACCATATGCCGACTCCTACTTATGTTAATACCATTTCTCAAACAACATACTAAAATTTAACTTCATACAACAATTGCATAGATGCAATATGCATATGCATATGCATATTGCATACATGCATATGCATATGCATATGCATATTGCATCCATGCATATGCATATCTAACAATGGTACATAGTGTAAGAACAAATGCATACATGTAAGATTGATTGTAATTGAAGAACAAACTAACCATGCATATAATTGAGTTGATTTGAAATGAACGGAATATCAAACAATTGTACATAGTGTAACAACAAATTCATACATGTAAGATGGAGTGCAATTTAAGAATAGACTAACCATGCATCTAATTGAGCTGATTGGAAATGAGCAACATATCAAACAATGGTACATAGTGTAACAACATACTAAAATATAACTTCATACAATAAATGCAGAACATACTAACCATATGCTAACTCCTACTTATGTTAATACATTTCTCAGACAACATACTAAAATTTAACTTCATACAACAATTGCAAATATGCATATGCATAGATGCAATATGCATATTGCAAATATGCATATGCATAGATGCAATATGCATATTGCATATATGCATATGCATATGCATATATAACAATGGTACATAGTGTAACAACAAATGCATACATGTAAGATCGATTGTAATTGAAGAAAAAATTAACCATGCATATAATTGTGCTGATTTGAAATGAACATATCAAACAATTGTACATAGTGTAACAACAAATTCATACATGTAAGATTGAGTGTAATTGAAGAAAAAAAATCTAATTGAGCTGATTGGAAATGAGAAACATATGAAACAATGGTACATAGTGTAACAACATACTGAAATATAACTTCATACAACAAATGCAAAACATACTAACCATATGCTGACTCCTACTTATGTTAATACCATTTCTCAAACAACATACTAAAATTTAAATTCATACAAAAATTGCATATTTGCATAGATGCAATATGCATATATGCATAACTAACAATGGTACATAGTGGAACAACAAATGCATACATGTAAGATTGATTGTAATTGAAGAACAAACTAACCATGCATCTAGTTGAGCTGATTCAAAATGAACAACATATCAAATAATTGTACATGGTGTAACACTAAATTCATACATGTAAGATTGAGTGTAATTGATGAACAAACTAACCATGCATCTAATTGAGGTGATTGGAAATGAATTAGGGAGACTTGAATTTATGAATGCTCGTCTGATGGCAACCTATGTTGCACGGGTCAAAAATTCCATTTGAATTGTTAAGTGTTGCATAGGTAACCATTAAAAGCCTTCACAAAACCAAGTCCCCTAAGTGATTCAATTACAAAGCTACAATAGTTACATGATTGAATTGATGTAGTCAAACCTACTAAAAAGATAACACCCCCAAATGAATCAAAACACCTCAAAAATAGAACACACTTGCAATTAATCAAAGGCACCTAAAATTGATAGAATTATTGTAGGGTTGATTTGATAACCATGCATCTATTCAAGTGTATGAGAAATGGTATTAACATAAGTAGGAGTCAACCATCATAGAGAATAGTTGTTAGGGAGAGGGGCCAATATTTATAGTCACTTTAATTGATGAAAAAACAAAGCATATATCTAATTAGGTTCAATGTAGATATGTATATGCATATGCATATGTATATGTACATGTATCTATGCATATACAATGCTACATTGGATGGAGAGTGTAACGACTGGAAGGTACGATGCATTATATGATGGAGATTGTAATGTTGCTACTGGTTATGCTTATGCAATGTTCTTTCCTTCGTTCCACTCTCCACCTAGAATAACAACTTCACTTTTTCCTTTGTATATGCATATATACATATACATATACATATGCATATGCATATATACATATACATATACATATGCATATGCATATACATATGATCACTTGAATAGACATGTAATTATAGACCTACAACTTGCATATATATAATGGCAGTATTAGAACATTATCATACACTCCATAGTTTTAGCCAAAGCATGTATGTATGTCTGTATAGTATACACACATACATGTATGTATTTGTGTATAGTATGTATACACACATACATACATGCATGTGTGTATACATACTATACACACATACATCTAGGTATGTGTGTATAAGTATGTATGTGTATGTATCAAATACAAACATACATACATACATACATAAATAATTATGTATGTATGTATGTATGTATGTGTGTATACATGCATACATAATATTTTATTGTTTAGTATAATATAAAGATGGTGAATATTATATCAATTTAAAAAGATTTTTTTGTCAATTAAAAATTAAAATGATTACTAAATTGACTAGGAAAATCGTATAAATGATTAGTCAATTCAAAAAATAAAATGATTACAAAATTGACTAGGAAAATCCTATAAATGGATATGACTGTATTCCCTAAAAATCCACAATTCAAGCAAAGATGAAGGATAGGGAAGAGTGGGTGATGGGGGTCAGGAATTTTTGAGCGAGGGGTTCACAACAATAGTCGAAAGAGCCATCTAAAATATAGGTGCTTAAAACTCTTCACAGTCGAGCTGCAAAAACACACAAATGACATGTATATGTATACACGCAGTCGACAAAAAATATACACCTACTACCACTATACATTTGCAAATTACATAGGTATAAAACACAAACAAAGCTCTATATGAATGGCAGACTGTGTGTATACACACACATATATATGCATATACAAATTACAAAGGTATAAAACAAAAACAAACACATATATTATGGTGGTGTGTGTATATGTGTACATACACATATATATGGATATATACAGACATATACACATAGTCGACTGTATATACACATAAATGTAACTGTATACACACATATGCACATAGTGGGCCATTTATATGGATATATAAAATTGTATTCTCACATATACACACAATCCACCATTATATAGTTCTATTATTGCTATAAAATTACATTTGTTGGTTGTTCCTATGTGTATATGTGTGTATACATAGATATATATGCATATATATACACTTATATGCATATATATGCGTGTATACATAGATATATATACACATATATACATTTATATGCATATATATCTATGTATACACACATTTACACATAGTTAGCCATATATATACATATATATATCTATATACTCACATATACACATAGTCAGCCATAATATACACAATAGCGGCCATGAATAAGCTGCAAGAAAGCTTCATTACACGATGAAATCATTACAACCTTTTCTTTCTATTTTAACAAAAGAAAATTGCAAGAAAAACCTAGAAAAATCTTGTAATGCATAGTTACTGCCTGAGTGAGGTTGGAAAACAACCTCACTTGTGTAGCAAGAAGTTATATAGTTTCTTTTTACTGAATATGGTGTCGATAAACATAGAAAGCATGAAAAAAATATCACCACCACTCGGCCATGGCCTCACCACCATCGACATTCATCCTAACCAAAGTTGGTTCTGAATGCAACTGCTGAAAATGAATGATGTCTCATGAATGGATGTTTCATGAACACAAAGCAGGACCAAGTGAATGGTGTGCATGCCGAGGTGGTAGGCATTAAGACTAACGATGGGGGAATGTGTAGCAATTAATTTGCATTCACTAGGATGGCTAGTTGCAAGTACTGGCGTGGCGCCAAATAACCATCGGTCATACAAATGTCTACAATAGGTATACGCCAAATTTTTAGACCTTTTTGGCAGTTTTTGGAAATCACCCCCAAAACTTTGGAAAACATGCTTGAAATCTCCCCCAAAAAAAGTTACAAACTGCCAACTTGATGGTGAAGGGATGTGGCAAAAAATTTTAGCTGACTCGGATGCTAATGATGTGGACCCCTCACTCAAAGTTACCCTACCCACCATCGAGCCCTCTCCCTTAGTTTCTAACACTTAAATCATAGTTGTCTTTTGTCTTATTCTTAAATACTATCCAAATTAATTTCATATTAGAGCATTATTCATAGAATGGTAGTTTGAAAACACCAAGCCCCCTACATTAATTGGTATACAAACCTTCTCCAATTTAACTAAACTATAATTTTGATGAACTTTGGTAGAGTTGTTCCTTCAAATGTTCATAATTTCTCTTTATACTTTATATAGAATTTGGAAATTTGATATTGTGTTGATTGGAATTCAAAGCAAGGTATAATTAATAAGGGACCTGCTTGCCAAATAATGAAATCCTATTATGGATTCTTACCAACAACCTCTTCTAGTTATTACACCATTTTCTCTATCATGTATGGGCATCCTTAAATAGCTTCTTGGTAGTTTCTCAACTTTCAACCCTATGATGTGTTTGATGGAAAGGGAAGCTTACCCTTGTTCCTTTATTGTATATTTTTTTAGATTAATCTTCAACATTCATGCTTTTTCAAAATTCTCAAAATCATTTTCAATAAATTTCACTTCTCTAAATGTTGCTTCCTTAAACAAAAGTGTGTCACTAATAAATTAGAGGTCTGTGGTATTACCCATTATGAAGGATTGTTATGAGCCTTTCTATTTCCTTCTTACGATCCCTACTAAGAACATCCAAAGGAGTTAAAAATAGGAAAGTAGAGAGTGGCTCTAAATCACTATTATTTTACAAACAAAATCATCACTTAGTTCTAAACATTAAATGTTAGTTAATATTCTTTTAATTATTGAATTAGTAATTACTAAATTAGGAATCCACTTTGCTCCTCTAATATTAGCTCTATCATGTATTATTTGTCTTTGAGTCATGGCATTGGCCAATATTTTATAAATAACATTACATAATGCCTTAGATCTCAATATTATTATTATATAGAAGTTTCAACTTCGATTCCTCTAGGAATAAAGATAATGTGTTATATAGCAAATGAAAATTTTTATGTGTTGTTAGATCTAAGGAAACAAGTGATGTTAGATATAAGCCAAGATGTGGGCAATAGTGGCTTACTAGAAATGGAGGCTAAAGGAGTGAAGAGATGGATTTGAGTGCCACAAGGGTTGTAACTTTGAACAATCACTAATATAAACTATTGAACTAGTTGTAGCGTAGAAAAAGGTATCCCTTTTCACACCTAATTTGGAATTAATATAAAAATGAACTTAATTATGCCTTAATTTAGTGTTGTAATATGTATTTTACATATTCAGATTAAGTTTAGGGCCCTATTAATTAAAATGGACTTAATTGTGCCTTATTTTTGGTGTTGTAAAGTGTACCTTTTTACACTTTCACACTTATCTAAGGCTCCTTTAATTAATTGAGCTTAATTTGTCTTAATTGGCCCTTTTAATTCAAATCCAAGCCTAATTAATTGCATTTTTTGAAGAGGAAACCCGACATTCATTAATGCCTAAACATAACACTTCTCATTGAGCAATGAGTGTCCTAGGTGAGTGACCTAAGACCCATTCTCCCATGGGAAAATAGGTTCTCACTTAGACCTAGGACCCTAATTTAAATTATGTTTTTGGTAGGATTTTAAAATCTTTAGGTGTATATTCAGATGTCTTGTGATTTGAATTTCAAGAAATTAATGTTACATACATATAAATACAAGGTTATTTCACTAAGTTTCACCTAGAAAATTTATGAGAGAACTCCTATAGAAAATTTGATCAAGGGCAATCCAAAGCATTCAAGAGTAGATTTATTAATGAATTATTGTAGCAATCAAGATCCAATTGTCATGTCAAAGTATTCTTGCATCATGCATGTTATTGGAGCTAATATGATGATGTAGGTTTCATGATCCATTCAAGCACACAAATCATTATCTCAAGTAAAGTTCAAGATTCAAGGTCCACATCCATTGAAGTTATTTTGAATGCAAATTGCAAATTTACATTCCAAGGTTCATTCAAGGGTTTGGTGATTTGCAATATTGCATTGTTCATTCATCATTCCTTTCATATTATTTTATTTCATTTCAAGGTAATGTTGGGTGAAAATTATGTAATCCCTTTTAATAGATTACAAAACCTTGACTTCAACCACAATTATGTGAGATATAATCTCTCCTCTCGAAAAGGGGAGGCACCCTTCTTACTACTTATTGAAACTAAGGAAAACAAATCAAATATTCACAATAATGTACACTAGAATAATGATATGGAGGTGTGTCACATTCATTATTCTCTTTTTTTTTAGAGAATATATTTTGCAATGTTTCACAATTTTAACTTCTTGATGCAATACAACTTCAAACTAAAATTAAGCACTAATTCCAATATTCCTATCTTGTTAAAGCAAAGCCTAAGAATACTAGCATGATAATGATAAGTAACAAATAAAAAAAGCTCATGAAGGCACAAAGTCATTTTGTAGTTTCCAATAATGAATCCTTCAATCTATAGTAACCAACATTGTAAAAGAAGCATAAATTCCTCTATATACTTCACAATAATCCCAAGAGCAACAAGAATAAATATAAGCACAAAGTCTTATAGATAATTCACCAATAATATCAACAATATCACAATTCCAAGCATTGAGTGTAACTCAAAGTTTACACAAATTTACTCCAAAGCCCTCTCAATCTCAATTAATTAACACCATCAATTTCAATCAAATCATACGATAATTGTTCCCAACAAAAAGTTTGGTGTTCAACTTCACTTCTTTATTGATCAAAATTAGATTCACAAAAATAAAATCAAAGTTTCAATATTTGTTTCACAATTTGGTAGCACTTCATTGCAAAAGATAAAAGGTTCCTAATACATTAAAATCCTCACTTATTTATATATGGGAGAGGAGAGCTAATCTAGGAAAAAACTCTGTAGACATCGAAAATATATAGATTGATATCGCACACTCGATCCTAATCTACTAACATCGCCTCATCCTAAATTATCCCTCTATCTAACCATTTAATCAAATAGCCTTATTTGATTAAAGTCATCATAATTCCCCTTTTAATTAAAGAAATCCCTCGATTTAATTAAATCATTGTCTCTATGTAATTAGCTAGGTCATTTCATCTTCCTATCTTTATTTAATTATATAATCCATATTATTTGATTAAATCTCTAAAGTTCATCTAATTAAATTTAATAAATCAAAAATTTATCTAATTTAATCTAACATCACCCCCTTTGGTCAAATAAATAAAAAATATTTATTTAACTAATTCTAAATCATTTTCTTCTCATTTTGCATTATTTAAATCCTAAAATCTAAGTCAAAATGGTCAAATCAACTAATCTCCATTAATCAAATCCTAATTAATCTTAGTCTTAATCCATCAAATCCTCTAGATTTTGCAACTTGCACATGAAAATAAATTTAATTGATTTATAAATCATCTATTTTCATTCAAAAAAGGCATCAAAGATGGAATATTCCTCAAATTTGAAATCTCCCCCCAAAAGAACTTATCCCTTCCAACAAAGTATTTACTCTCTCTTACATGTCCTTTTCTTGAGCCATGTGCATTTGTTTCACCTTTCACCTCATCCTTCAAGCCATATTTTGAATTTGAATCTCCCCCCTCTTTGCACATTCTTCAAAATGTGCTCATTCCTCAACCATTCACAAGATGACATGTGGCTTCTTTTCATTTGTTGAAGATTAGTCCCACATTGCTCTATTTTGGACATTCATCCATCAATCTCATTTATAAATGAAGAGCTCATCCTTCATTTGATCCATCCACAATTTGAGTAAATTTACTATGCTCAAATATTTAGCTATCTCGATCCACATTTTTGAATTTGTAGCTAGGTTATGCAGGTTTTGGTCTTGAAGCACTCACCATTCTTCATCAAAGTGGATCATTCATCAAAATTCATCAAGCTTACATCATTGGAGTTGGAAAAGGGCCAATTTTCACATCAAATTGGCACCAATTCCTCCATGGGATCAAGAGTTTGCATTGTCTTCAATAGGATTTAACTTGCTTTATTGCTCTTTCAATTCATTCTTGTCTCATTTCCTATTTTAAACTTTGCTAATGGATTTCATGGGGAATCCTTGTTCTTACTTGCATTTGATCTCCTAATGTATTCATTTGTTGTGTTTTGCAGGTATTAGGATTGGGGTTCACACATTTGGCGCTAGAAGGAGGGAAATCTCACTTTTCAATCACGCTTTTTAATCAAATTTATGCATTTTTCTTTGTTTACAGGTTCAACGTCGCTATTCAACACCACCGGTTCTCCAGTGTCACTATACAAGACCACTGGAAATTCAAACTCCGATGGTTGAATCTTCTCGCCCAGGAGTTCAAATTCTAAACTGCACCGCTTGACCAATTAGACCCGCGAGATTTAAAAAAAAAAAAAACTATACCACTGAGCAAAAGGGTGACACATTCACACTCACTGGTCTGACTACAGAGCGACACTAACTGGCAAGCGATGCTATACAACACCGCTAGAGAAATCAAACTACGACACCTTCACAAATTGCACTGCTGGAGGGGAGTATGGAGTAAAATTTAATTTTCAACACATGCTTTTTTTCAAATTCTGCTTTTTCTATCTTTTTGACCTTTGTTTTGCAGAATATAACTGATTTTTTTTGTAGGTTGAATCAATCAAAGATGAAAAGGAAGAGAAGTATGATGGTGTCATTTCATGAAAAACAAGTGTTTTCAAACACTTTAGTGTTTTTTTAACACTTTTTGAGGATTCATTATTCATCTTAAGGAAAATTTGTCATCTTTTTAGGCTTATGATCCATTAATTTCATTTGGGCTTTAAAAAGAATTTTCCAATTTTGCTATAAAAGGCTTAAAATGAACATTAGGACTCCAATCTATTAAAGTTTGTTTGGGACTAAAAAATTGAACAAGGCAATTTGTCACACTTTGGTGTTTTTAAAATGAACTCACATTTGCTTTGAAATGATAAAATGAACATTTGCAACTTTTTTGTTGTGATTGCTTACTTAAACTAACATCATCAAAAAGGATGTATGCGCTTCTCTTGCGCTTTATAGCGATCTTGAGAATCAAAAGGCCTTTTTTTATGATCTTAGGTTGAGATAAAGTAATCACCCCCACACTTCATTTTGGGCTTAAAATTGAACATAACACTTTGCGAGTGTGAGTAAAATTATTGCATACATTCTCCCTTTGTTTCTAAACAAGGGTCGATCAAACTATGAATATGTTTATTCACTTTTGTTTATCTTAGAGGGCCTGCCTTGGGGAAAAAGTACTCACCCAAGGGAACGACTCAACTGGTAACACTCTAAAGCCAAGAGTATTTCCAACTGGGATATAAATGTGGGTATTGGAGTAAATGCCAGTATCACGCGGTTGGCTCCAACGAGATGGATCTGAAAAGGGACTCTCACCGTATGGGTCAATCTCCATGAACGAAAAGTCTTAATTAAAACCCATTTTTTAGAATTGCCAAAATCCTTGATCTATTTGTTAGTGCAAGAACGGTCGTTCTAAAGCTGCCCCACACTTTTACTATCTTTTAGTAGAAATGGAAAGTATGCCGTGGGAGTTTCATGGGTGTTGATGCTTGGCTGCCCCATATAAGTGAGTGCCATGGAGGGGAGCTAGTGGGGTCAAGCATCTAACCATTTTCTAAAGATAAGCATAGCTGGACTTGTCCAAGTGGGGACTCAACAAATATTGTCTTCCATATCCATAGGGTTGTACTTATTCTAGGTTATAAAATACTTTGCTTGTTCGAAAACATCTTGGAAACAAACACTTGAACATCATCATCAAAATTTCAAACCCTTTAGGAGACAAATACAATTGACCCAATTCATGTGTTATTGCTTTCCCTTGGGATTCACATCCTTAGAGGTTTCTAAACACTCGAACTTAAATTTCAATTTTCCTACTAAAGATCAACAATAGGTAACCCTTGCCTTGGATTCATCAAAATTCCACATAACATACTTTATCGGATTCAAAGAAATTAAGACATTGGACATCTAGTTTGGAAAACCTAATCAAAGAAGTGTTTGTGGTAAAAGCAATTCACTAATTAAGATGAAATCAATTGAACCCCACACATGTGCTTGTGTATCTTTTGTCTTATGGTCTTTTGAGAAAACATTGATCTTTTGGTTTGAAGGGAAAAGCATGTTCTTCAAAACCTTGGCCTTGTAAACAAGTCCTTCTTAGGTTCATTTAGGCTCAAAATCAAACACTTTATCCATTTCAAACATTTATCATCCCATCCCACAAGCAACTTTAGAGCTTTGGAAACATCATTCTAGACTTGGGTAAATCATCAAAATCAAAATCACCTTGTTTAGTTAGGAGTATGGGAATGTATCCTTTCACATACCTCTAGTTAAATTAGCATCCCTTTGAACAAGTACATCCTAAGATAACATCTAACATCTTAGGGTTTACAAGTTCATTATCCAACTCAAACAATCAAAATCAAGCCCTAAGTCTAGCATTGATACAAAGTCCCTAAACGTTCAACACTCATATCATTCACCCCTTTTCATCCTTCATCTCATCATTGGTCCTAAACACCTTAGAGGTCACTTTTACAACAAGGTCAAAACACAAGAGGAACATGGAATATAAACTTGATCCATACATCATGAGCAATCCAAGTCAACCAAACTATCAAAGCCTTACAATGCCAATTTATTTTCAAAACTCACATTTATACAATCCGTACATGGGATCATTATCTCCTACAAACCTCAATGGTACAACAAATGTGAGTATGCCTAGTCAAAATTTTGGAACACCTTTCCCGATGGTAGATTTAAATCCAAGTCCAAACCTACAAATCTATCAACCAAACACTCAATGCATGAGCCATCAAACGAACATCATCCCATCAAACCCCTACATGCCAAATGTGAATGTACCAAGTACAACTTTACAAAACATGAACATTTTGAATCCAAACTTGGTAAAATTTGGGATGGATATGTTTGCAAATCATACAAATATTGTTCAAAGTCCAAACAAGATGTTAACGACTCCAAGTCAAGGTAACACCATGCAAAATCAAAGTTACCTAAATCAAGGCAATGTGATTCCCAACATCAACAATGTTCAATTTCAACCCATAATGCCAAATCTGAACATCATCCCAAGTCAGAACATTGTCCAAAATCAAATTTTCCATGATCCCATGCAAACACCACAAGTGTACATCCCAAATCTAATTGAACAAAATCCAAATCAAGGGAGTCAAATTCAAAATCAAGATCAAATTTCGCTAGAACAACTTGCTTCACATGCCAAACTAATTGAATTATTGAGCCAAGAGATATCTTCACTCCAAAATTAGTACACTCTTCCTTTGGTTGAACCATGCCATCAAAGCATTGATTTGTGTCCACAACCGCATCAAGAACAAATTCTCCAATGTCAAGAGGTTAGATATCAAGATCAACATCACCAACAAACCCAATTACCCCATCTTGAAGATCAATCACCACATTTCAAAGATCAATCACCACATCTCCAAAATCAATCACCACAAGGTCAAGTACAAATCTTACAAAGTAACAAACAAAAATACACACCACTTGGGAGACCAATCGAATCAGTCTTGCAATAATTGCTACAAGAAAATCTTATCAAGCTCCCTGTCTATGGGAACTATCAAGAACCCCTAGTTAAACTACCAGGGTATAACGAGGAGCACCATTGTGATTTCCACAAAACAAAGAGACACACAACATCAAGTTGTATTCGACTCAAAAATATCATCCAAGACCTTATTGATCAGAAGATAATCACTATTGGGGACAATGATCAAGATCTATCCATCAATGAACACCTTGAAGATGTTTCCACCTCATCCAATGATCAAATTAACATACATCAAGAATCACTTTTCAATCATGATCAAAATCCACCAACAATACCCAACAATGATCCAATTCAAGAAATGTCAACATCATTTGACCCTATGGTTGAAGACATTGAAAATCCCTCCACCTTAATTGTTGAAAACAATGATCAAGATCTCTCCATCAATGAGCACCTTGAACATATTTCCACCCCATCTGGTGATCAACTCACCATACATCAAGAGCCACTTTTTAGTGATCTATTTCAAGGAGTGTTAGAATTATTTGATCCCATGGACATAATCTATGATCCGTCAACCAATGATCATATTGAAAATGTCTCTACATTGCCTTATGAGTTAGAGGACATATCTCAAGAATTTATTCCAAAGCATGATCAAAATCTTTCACCAAGGTCTAGCAATGGTCCTTTCCAAGACATGTTGATCCCCTTTGACCTTATGATTATAGATACTGAAGGAATCCTCAAATCGACACTTGATCCAAGCCCACTCAAAGATCAAGAGGATAATGAACCACTTTTCATTCCTAATGAAGATATACTAGAACCCTTTGTAAGCAATCCATCCTTTGAAACTGACCCATGTCAAGAATTTGATCCAGAGCATGTCAAAAGCAATTATGAAATAATTCAAGATCAATAGTTTGTATCTCCAAGCTACTACAATGTTCTAATGCATATTCTCCTATCTATACAAGATGATCATATCCACATAGCACATACTTCTCCATTTACCCATGAGATGCTTTCTTTAGATGGACATGTAGATGATATTCATTTAGAACATGATTCCTTTACTCCTAACATTACTACACAAAAAGAGAAAGTTAGTGATTCCTATAGTCAAATTGAGTTTTCAACATCAGGATCAGATATATCCCAAATTCAAACTAAGGACATCATGTATGAAGATATCCAACATTATCCACTCAAAGAAATAGGTCAAATAGAGTTGGAAATTCTAGAGTCAGTAGAGAAACAAATCAAAATAACATCATCTACAGTGGTTATCTATCAGAGAAGGCATACCGAACAAGACATGTCAAAACAAGCAAAATCAAGGAACGGAGGTGCCACTACCACCATACTAGGGGCAACTATGTCTCAGGAAAACATCAACATAGGGAGCACAAAGATTCCTTATGATGAAACCAATGCCAATACTACAACTAGCCACATCATGAATCTTCATCCACCCATCACCCCATCCACGAATTGGGACCAACTTCAAAAGAAAGATTTGAATCAAAGCACAAGGAACATTATTAAAGCAGAAGAAGCAAAGAAGCATAATGGACAAATCAAATACAAGTGGATACCAAAGAATACAAAGAAAGATTATCCCTATCAAACTCCATTAGTCAAAGAAACTATGGGGAAAAATAAGAAAGGGAAAAGTATCCATCAAAGATGTCCACAAAAGCAAAAGAAGGCTTCTCAAGCAACACACAAAGTATATCAAGTAGTTGGTCCTAATTATAGGCACACTTTCGTATCCACCCATCATTGCTCATCTTCCCAAGTTTGGAGAGTCAAAGGTTCCAAACTATGAACCAATCCATCTCCTATCCCTAAACACACTCCATCCACGCCTCCTTGCATGATATCCAATTCTCAAATTGACCATGTATTGGCAACGACCCTTCATCATAAGGATTTTGAAGGCACTCTATCGTGATGTGCGCATAAAGACAGTCAACTCTGGTATCAATGAAGCAGATCGGGAATCTCAAAAGTTGTATTCAAGTGCACGTATCTTAGCAAAGCAACTTCTTCAGGAAGGATATCAATGACACATTATGACAGGGGCATCTACATCAACACCACTAGGTTGTTCAACATGAGCTTAAAATCTTTTAGAAAAAAAAATCAAAAATCCAAAAAAAAAAGAAAAAGGATTTAAAACAGTAAAGAAAAAAATCATCCTTTAGTGAAAACCACTTATGTGGCGCTTTGGGTAGGTACCATGATGAAAACCTAGCAAAAAAGCATCATGTGTAGAATCAAGCATCTACGTGCGCTAGTTCAGGTGAAAGCATCTTATCCCATCCATAATAAATCCAACATTCCATCCATCTCATGCATAATAAATCCATTTCATCCATGAACCATTTATCCAATCCATCTGCATCCATAGTCCAAATTATCTTGATCTTGGTAAAATTTTATGCTTGCTTATGGTAAACATCTTGACATGGGTCATTTTCATTGATCCTATCCTACCCAACATTATCTAAGCCATGAAACATTATCCAAATGAGCATTCTTTATCTAAACACCTTATCTTATCACAAGATAATCCATATCCCTCCATCCATACCTATCCAAGCATCCACCCATGGTATTTAATACATTGCTAGACACTGGGGGTAGATATTTATATCTTGTTTTGAGAATAAGTCTTGGTCTATATCCTCCAACTTATGTGGTGATTTGAACATTGGAAAATGTGAAGTCAAATTGGTCCACCACTTGTGAGCAAAAAAACCAATTCACTAGCCCATGACATTTTGATGAGAAGACATTCCTTATCAAGCTTCATCTTTCATTGAACATCAACCAATATCAGTTGCATCTAATTTGTACTTCAAACATCACATCAAATCATCCACAACAACTTTTGTTCCAAACCAAGCTTCATCAATCCTAATTAATCAAATCCAATAAAAAATCATCTTGGGATATCCTTGTGTTGCTTAACACTATCCTTGCATTGTTGTGTATCCTCAGCAATGTTATCATCATCAATCCCTCATCATCTTGGGATATCCATCCTAATCCTTATGTTACTTAACATTGTCCTTGCATTGTTGTGTATCCTCAACAATGTTATCATCATCAATCCATTGATTTGATCAATCAACCTTAGCTTGGTTTTCAACAAAATCCCAAAATAGATCACTAATATCATCACACACATCCATATCCAAATCATCAAAATTATGCGAAAAATTATAAAACATTCAAAAAACCAAGAAAATCCAAAAAACATCTAAAATCATATCAAAATCCAAAAACACTCAAAAAGTCAGAAAAACATCAAAAACATGGTATCTGAACTACGTTGTCTTTGAGCTTAAACGTAGGCAAGACTCATCTTTGATCAGCCCCCGAGACATCAAAATCCAAAAACATTCGAAAAACCAAGAAAATCCAAAAACATTCAAAACATACACAAAATCCAAAAACATTCATAAAATCTCACAAAATCCAAAAACATCAAAAAATTGAAAAATCAAAAAATAGTCATAAAATTAGAAAACCCAAAAAATAGCCTCAAAACATCAAAAACATCTAAATATTTGAAAAAATCCATTCATCCCATTTCGCTTTCACCTACGATAATCAATCGTCCATAATAAACTGATCGTCACCTTCATCCTTTGGCAAAACAAACAGAAACAACCACAATAATCAGCAAAAGCAAGCTTCAAATGTAAAATTAAAATTGAAACAACAAACTTTTAAATGCAAAATCAAACTCTTGATCATTTTCAAACATGTCAGTCAACCTTATATCAAAAGCCTATCAAACAACTTATCAACCCATCATCATCCTATACAATGTATGTCCTAGGATATATCGTTTCGACAATGGCCATCATTTTGGATATCACCTTGGATTCTTATCCTATAAAAAAAAATCCCTTTGGCTAGAGGTATGAAGAACATTGACTTGTTTGTTTACTTGATCTTTTCTTTTGATTTATCTTATTGTGCTCATTCTAATGACCTCTCGATGATGTCTAATCAAAATGATTTAGAGAGAAAGGAATGGGGCAATGATCATTATCTTTTGTCTTTTGTGCTTGTTGGACGTTCTTATAATATAACCTTGGCGAATACTTGCTTTGTTAGGTGTGTATGGAAGGTGTTTTGGGAAACTTGTTGACTATTTCATCGATGGGTTATACCTTTCTGTGTTTTGGTCCGAGATGTTTGAAACTTCAGAGGTGCATCCTAGCAAAGTTTCCGTATGTCAAGTGTGAGCAAGAATACTCCTATCTGTTTGTCTAGTCAAAGTCCATCACACTAGGTGCAAGCCATCCTGGTTCTTTCTACCTTGATGCATCCTGCCTACGTGTGTTATCAAACATAAGGTAATTGGACCTTTGAAAATCCCAACTCCTCAGTATGAAAATCATCATCATCATCATCATTATCATCATCTCTAATAAAGTTGGCTTGTTGGTGTCTCTTGTCATCATCTTATTTTATTCCTACTTCCTTTTGCGCTAACATGGTATCATGATAGTTAATCATAAATCATCGCTAATGCATCCATCCTGCATCCACGAACTATTATCATACTACATAATGCATATCATACCATATAGAAAGAATTAATCATACCACATGCATTCATCCCCATCATTGCATAATATAGATTGGTTATTCTA
>VDFB02009744.1:0-45447 GCA_007258455.2 Sequoia sempervirens | reverse complement strand
TAAGGGGTATCCCCCAACTTAATTTTTTGTTGTAAAATCATAAAATTTGTGGGATATTCCCAAGACTCAACAAAAATAATAATTTCTTCAATCATACCTTTTGGCTTTACAAGGGAACAATCCACCATTTATAAGACCATTGGAGTAGGTTTTAGTCCTTGAAGGGCTAGTTTCTCCTTAGTCTCATTTTTTATTACATTTATGGCTGCTCCTAAATCCATAAGTGTATTTGGGATATATATATATATATATTACCAATACATATAGGTTTGTCATTGGGCTCCCAAGATCTACATACTCAAGAACATAAATCTTCCCCAACATCAAATCTACAAGTTGTCTAATGACTTGGACTATCTTGGGGTCTTGTTTCTTCTATTGTTTTCGCCCACATAGTTCTTTGACTACTCTCATATACACTAGAACATCTTGAATGGCTTGCAAGAGAGGGATTTTGATGTTAACATTTCTTAATTCATTCATGAAATCAAAACCTAATTGAGATGTTTCTTGCTATTTTGGTTGTTCTTGAAACCTATTAGGAAATGGGGGCCTTGGTTGTTCTTCTATTGGTTTTGCTAGAGAATCTTCTATGTCTGTGATAGTTGGATCTTGAAGTTTCTTTCCTGATCTTAGTTGTACACCAACAATTTCTAGTGTATTGATAGGATAGGTTGGGTATCCTACCACCTCATTATTATAAACCGGTTGAGCCACCTTATTATTTGGATTGGGTAATGGTTGTGTAGGCATAGGCATTGCTTTTAGTGATTGGGTTGAACTAGATGGTTGACTAGATGATGATGGAATAGGTGGTAAAAGTTGTTGTGATTGCTAATAGGGATTTACTATTGATGGTGGTGGATATGGAGGGTACAATTGATATTGTGGATATGATGGTGGTGGTGCTATCCATGCTTGCAATGATTGTGGAGCATGTGGATATTGTTGTGTCCATTGGGGGTAGTGTGAAGGTTTTTTCCATCCTCCAAACCATCCAAGTTGGTTTGGGAAAGAATTTTGTTGATGAGGAAAAGGACTTGGATGTGATGCATGATAACCAGTTGGGGGAATTCCTCGTGGTTGCCAAGGTCTCCTTTGGGACATAAAGTAAACAGGCTCATCTGTATATTCTACTTTAGTCATGCTTACAAGAAGAGTCTTAGAATGGTGTCTCTATCGACATCTTCTAAAGAAGAGATTTTTGTTTTGTTGTAGGGACACTCTTCACTATTATTCCTTTTATGACAAATAGGACAAAAGATAGCGAGGGATTTTTCAACCTCCTCCTACTTCTTTCATGTATACAAGGTATCGATCTACTTACCCATGTGACTCAATAGGTTCGTTTTGAGGTCTTTGAGCAATGTACCTAGTTCTCTTTTTGTGACACTCGATGTACCTTCAAAAGAGACATGCTTCTCAATGTACCCTCTTATTGAATGGGTGGACCTTGAGTAGTTCCTACAAACATCACAGATATCATCAAACCTCAATTTGGAAATATCTCTACCCCCCATAAGATTCAAAATATTCAAGCATTCATCCCTAATCCCCCTAAGAAAGAGCATTTTTATAATGTCATTGTTTAATCCTATTTTTATAGTCCTTTGAAGACTAAATAGGAAAATTTCAAGGTAGTCTTCCAAGGTCTCCTCTTCGCGTTGCATGATGTGAAAGACCTCGTCTCTAATTTCCTTGGTCTTGCAGTATTCTTGGTATTTTTCCAAGAATTTTTTCTTGATGTTATCCCAACTGTGAATGGTTTCACATCCAAGTCCCATAAACCATCACAATGTTGCATCTTTCTAAGTGGTTGGAAATAGTTTAAGTTTTTTTGCATCATTGTGATAATCATAACTATGACATAAAACTTCAAATTCAAAGAGAAACACATTGGGGTCTTCCATAGGAAGACCTCAAAAAATGGGCAAGGTAGAGTGAGGTATGTTCTTCATGGGGGCATCCTCTTCTGGATGAGCAATGAGAAACTCAAAGGTAACATAATTGTTGTTGGCCAATGCTCTTTCACCATTGTTTTTTTTATTAGCCATGGTTTCAAATGACCAAGGGGTGTAAAAGGATGAAAATAGCTTGAGGTCTTTGTGTATGAGAGCTTTACCACTTTGAAGTTTGTAAGGTTCTCAAAATAGTTTAGCAACCCTGTTAAATAATTCTTCAAATGACTTTTGTTGGGTACTAGAAGGAGACTCAATAGTGGTGGAATAAATGACACATCTTTGAATATTCAATTCAACTAACTCTTTCTTAGATGGTGTGTGCACAATTAATGGTTTTAATTCATTTTGTGGGTTTTCTTGTGAAATATTCCCTATATCCTTCTTAATAAATTTTCCTTTACTATCTCTAATGTGATTCATGCATCTATATGATCTATAATAGAGCAAACCAAGGGTACTCACCTAAGCAAGGTCGACAATCACATGAAATTTCACCTCGACACACTGGTCCTAACTCAACTCACTAAGTTTTTCAGGCCTTTAATACCTTTCCCTGGCAATGATGCCAAAATGTTTGGACAAAACTATGGATCAATATTGGGGATAAACTATCCTTTTAATTCTATCAAACTGGTTTAATATAATTGAATCAATCCTTGGGAATTTCATGTTTACTTCCTCAGTTTGTTCCTAAATGTCAATCTGGGGGTCATCAAATTTAGAAAGGTGTATTGGTTATATACCTAAGGGTTGGAGATAGCAAGATGAGTGTTTATGAAATACATTTGGAAATTAAATTGCAACTCAATTAAATCCTATTTTTAATCAATACATTTTTTTTTTCAAATCAACACACACACTTTGATTTTTACTTTTAAATGGTTAAGATCAATGCCTTGAAATCACCACAATGCTTTAAAAATATTATATAAGGTCTAACAAAAAAGATATAGCATTGAAATTGCATTTAAACAATTATGGTGACATGAGCTACAATAACCAGGTGACATGACTTGTGGTGTCTTGGTGACAAGATCCGATAAGATTGTGTAGATTGTTTCCTTGTTTTAGGAATGATGTATCTTTTGTAATTTCACATACATGAATTATCACTGAAATTTGTGCTCATGCCACATGTTAATGATCTTTTTAAAAGAAAGCATGCACCACACTTAACAAATTAATAACACGCTTATAGAATCATTGAACTTAACAAATTAATAGTATACATACAAAATCACTAAACTTAATGAATTAATAGCACACATATAGAATCACTAAACAAATATAAATCATACCTCACAAAATAATAGGAAAATAAATCCAATCATTGGTTAAGGAGTGGGCCATGTCTCCTAACTAGCTGATTGAAGAATGTACTCAAACAATACACAAATTCAACTCTAGTAACTTGATAATAATCTTATGTTTATATTAAATTTGAACTGAAGATTTTCTTTCATATACAAGAGAGCATATATATATCTAAATACAAAACAAAATATCTAAATAGATATGTCCACGGTTTGTAATTATATGACCAAAAATACTCTAATTGATTTTGAAAATAGTTAGGTGGCCTCTGGCCACTATTTTCTAAAGTCCCAAAACCGATTACAAACCTGATTATAAAACTAATTACTAAACATATACTAAATGACAATAACTAATGAAAACCAAAAGATCACGAGAATTCTCCAAGAAATCTTCATCACTTGTCCTCTCGACCTCAAGACCCTTGTTTCACACAACCACAAAAATTAGTACTTCATAATTGGTTAATCGTTAGAGTATTTTGCATCCTCCAATCTACATTAATCATCTTTAATTATTTACAATTATTATGGAAATTAAGGAGAAAGGCTAAAAGGTAAGCTAGGATAAACATAAAACTAGGAAAATCCATACTAGAATTAATGGCATACTTTTAACCCATCAAAAATCATTTAACCCTTCAGCAAAGTTTTTATTTTGAAGGTCCTTAAACCCTTATCACTAATGTGATCCATATTTTGGTGACATAACATTATTTTCTTTTTTTGTAGCTTAGTCTCTAAAGTATGAGCACCCTTAGGTAATAAAAAAGAACAACCATCAAAATTAGACACATCACATCTCTTTGTTGATGGTTCCAATGGTGAAGGTAAATATTTGTAGATCTCTTCATTGTAAGAATTGAAGAATTATTACACTTAGTTATGCATACATCTCATTAAAACGGAGTGCCAATCCAAACACCCTTAGCAACAACCATAGCTCCTCTTACCACTTGCACCCTCCATTCAAGAAAACAACCTATATAGCCACATCATTTAGTTTACTTAAAGAAAGTAGGTTCTATGTCAAACCGAGTATATGTAGTACACCACTCATCCCCTCCACTCAACCATAAAGGAATGAAATTAGGAAACTAAATGATAAAATAATATTCAAATGAGAATCATCTCCAAGGCACACATTCTCATCATCATATTGTTCATATTTTATAAACCAACCACAATGTGATGCCACATGGAAAGAGGCACCAAATTCAATTATTCACACACCTTCCAATGAATGCAATGATAAAAGCATCACCTTCATCTTAGGTGGATCTCTCAAACACGTCATCAAAATCTACCTTTTTCTTCTTTTTCTCCTCCTTACAATCTCTTATTAGATGTCTACCTTTGTCATGGTTTCAATATTTCACCTTGAACGTACCAAGATATTTGGATCTCCCAAGGGATTTAGATCCAGATTTATCTTACTTTTTGTCCTTTCCTTTTTCTTTGGATCTTTCATGAATTTCTAGGGCCTCCTTAGCTAACTTAAAATTCCTCATTCTCATTTCTTCAAAAAGAAAAGATGAAACCACTTCATTCATCTCAAACTTTGTACCAATACTACTCCCAATGGTCATAACTAATTGGTCCCATGAATCTAACAAAGGACACAAAAAAATCATATAATGATCCTCCTCCATTTTCACCCCCACAAAGAGCCATTGAGTAGCTACCATATTGAAGGCATTTAGATGTTTAGCCACAAACCCACTATCCTCCATCTCGATGATCTACAAATTATTTCTTAGGAAAAGCTTATTCACAGGAATTTAGCCCAATATATTTCTCCAAGTTTGTTCAAAAAAATTGTTGTATAAATATCTTCATGCACATTCAACAACACTAAATCAACCAAATCAAGTCTAAAGAGACTCTTTACTTTTTTATCCATCTTGTCCTAGTTTTCTTGTGGTGTAGCTACAAGTTTAGATCTAGATACTATAGCCCAGGATCTTAGTCTATTAGCACATCTTCCATCTTGAGTTTCCACAACTCAAAGTTTGTGCCTAAGAACCTCTCTATCTCTATTCTTAATGTGTGTGTCATCTCATCCTACAATAATATCAAAACCCTCTCTATGTAAGCTCCCACTCAAATGAACATTAGTACAAAAAACCCTATACCAAACACATATAATTTGAGGTGATCAAGCTTTGATACCAAATGAAAGGAAGAAAGATATGTGGAAATGCTTCCTACACTAAAATTATCAAGATAATGTTGTACAAATTTCAATATTTTAACAATTACAAAAAAAATACATATAAACATCAAATAAATAATATGCCATTATATAGGTGTGTGTGGGTATAACCCTTTTAGGAGAAATCCCTCACACTTCGAAGAAATCCAATGTATTGTTCAATAAACAACATAGCTAAAATACAATTGTAGATCAAGCCTTCACAAGAGCATCACTAACCAAAGATTTGGAGGAATATTGACAACTTAACAATATCTACCAAAAACTCATCTAACCTCCATCTCAAGCACCTAATATATAAGAGATACAATACATGAAACCATCAAATGGTAAGAAGAAAACCATGACCCAAAATCATATAAAAGGTGGTGCCCAAATCCTTAGGTTAGAAATCCAACACCCAAATCTCAAGATGATTCCACATATTAAAAATAGAATATTCCTTCCACATGTCATAACCTTGTTATAATCCACTCACTAAATTGGGAATTCTATTTTAGTTCCATTATCTCCAAATAAATATGCTTTTAGATGTGTCATAACATGCATCATAAGTTGGTCAAAAATTGTAACTCCCTCTTACAACTCTTTTATGTGTGACATATTTTTACATTTCCTATGTAGAAGGCCCAAATTCTAAAGGCCATAACTTTTTATCTGAGAGGCTAATTAGGGCCATTTTTTTAAACACTCTATATATTAAAGAGACTTGCACAACAAGCAGCTTTGGAAGCAGTGCCAAGCAACCCAAAATATTTATTTTGACTCAAAACTAACTCTATAGCCCAAAAATTGAGTGTTTCTATTTTATCAACCAAAAATTGCGCCTTTTTTTAAAGTTTAACATTAGGAGAAATATTGAGACACATTTTCTAACACCACAAAAGGTGTAATAATGATGCACTAATTGAATCATCTATGCTCACAGGCTTCATAGAAAATCTATAACAACTTCCAAGTGACTTCCATCATCGACCACAATTGTCTCATCCTTGATCATGTCCAACCATGAAAGATGAGAAACCCAAGCCAAGGTGACATATTAAATGTCACATAAAAACACCACTATATCTAGCCTCAACCCGTTACCAAAACACCAACTCAGAAGTCCAACATCCTTCAAAATAAGACTAAGTACACATCACATACTCAACTCTAGCTAAAATAATATCCATGGTAACTTGCTCACATATCACTACATTCATTGGTAGAGCTACTATCAATTCTCCAACCCACTATATATCTCATTCCAATATATATACACTATCATACTCAAGGTTACAATCTTCCTTGGTACAAAACATATTGATATGTGAAAAAATTGAATAACCTTGATACTATAATCCAATTAACTTCATCCACCAAGGAAACATATGTACCTCATATGAATTTCACTATACAAGAAATGTTGAATCTCATATTGACCAAAGCAACACAAAATTCCACCAATAAAAATCTCATGAAGGGTGAGCCTTACGTTAACAAAACCACCTAGTGTTGAAGAACACAAACAATGATATGCATACTACAACCAAAATATTACAAATAGAGAAAAACTCCTCCAATAGTTTTTTGATCACTCTCTTATCCTTGATTTCCTCATCTTTCCCAAGCTCCCCACGTCATAAAAAATATAGATTAAAGAAAAAACATGGTGATCATAATAGCTCAATATAAATCCCAATTTCAAATCATATGAATCAAACTCCTTAAGAAGAAGCAAAAAAACATAGAGACAAAAAATTTAAATCATGCCACATACTATGTCTTTCCACCAACTCCATTGAGTATTCTAGCTATGATAAGTAATTCCTTCACCTCTAAAACCCCAAATACATAATCCTTATCAATATCTAGTTG
This sequence comes from Sequoia sempervirens, assembly GCA_007258455.2. Lineage (NCBI taxonomy): Eukaryota > Viridiplantae > Streptophyta > Pinopsida > Cupressales > Cupressaceae > Sequoia > Sequoia sempervirens. Next base: position 38,098 of record VDFB02009744.1, on the reverse strand, counting down.
TTCAACCCTACAATGAAACCCAACAAAATAGATCACTAAACCAAAGAGAATGTGAGCTTCTAAACTAAAGGAAGATCAGACTAAAAATCATTCCCATGCCTAGGGAACATGCCAAAAACCATCCTCTATGTACTCATTAAAACTATCCTTAGAATAAACTCAAGCGCATGAGGAGATAAAAGAAAATGACACCATGCCAAGTGCTCCTCAAAATTTTAACCTCTAGAACTAATTTATGAGCTTCTAGAATTATTTCCATGAGAAGATAAAACATAAAATACAATGCATTTAAGAAAACAAGTAGGTAATTGCCCTCAAGTCAGGAAAGATTTCAAATTAGAAGCTACAAGGGTTGGTAGAGCGTGTTGTTGAGCTGCTTGGGAAGCTTGAGCTCTTTGCGATTAGTCACACATACAGAAGCCAAATCAAGCGAGAAAAATCACAAATCTTGGCATAGGTGGGTGCGATGAAACACTCTCTTACCCTTATCTCTCGTGGGTTAATTGTGGTCTCAAGTAGTTAATCCCTATGTGGGGGTGGAGTCTTTGTTGCTTAGGGCGAAGCTTCAATGGCATGAGTCAAAATCTATGCTAGGATCTCGATGTCAAATCAAGGCGTCACCCCTAGAGTATTTTTTGGGCCTTGGTAAAATTAGGATGCGCAAGAAAAATGGGTTACAAATGTGTGGCATTAAAGAGTGGGAAGTTTTTGTTGATTGACAACATGGCGCCCGTGCGTTCCCCTTAAAAGTCCTGTTTGGTCTTTGTGAAGATGTGGTGTACAAGGCCGACATGTGGCAACATTAATGTTGGGCCAAGGACAAGTGAGACACAAGCGCCATCCTACGTACCTCACTTGTGCTGGAGTTACACGAGACAATTGGGGGTGTTGTATGAGGGGGCCACATGCCCCCCGTTTAGAGATAAGTACCGAGTAATAAAAGGAGTATTAATATTCTCCATCTAGTGGACCAAAAATATGGTAAAGCTTATACCTTTTGAGATGCATTGAGTCACACTAACTCTCTCCATGAACAATATTCTCATTTGGTCCATGCTAAACTCACTTTTTGGTCCAATTGAAGGCTCCTTAATCTTTCTACTAAAACCTCATTAAAAAGTTTCATTCCAACACTTGATCTATGGAAGCTAGAGATCTCTAGCCTCACCTAATTTTATCTAAAATCAATGAACATCCAACCAACCAACCATCTCATGCAAATTAAAATCCAACTATAGAATTATAATATCCAAAATATCCCCAAGGAAAAATGATCATTTAACACTCTACTAGAAGACCACATCAAATAAATACAAAAGTTTAAATTATATAATTAAGAACTCCATGTGACATTGTAATTTATATCTCCTCCACAAAATATCATCTATCTCAAATAGACATATTTTCTCCCAAGAGCAACCAATCAATAATCAAGATTCTACCATAGGATAATAACACCCATCCTTTAAATCAAGGATCATTTATTGAATGGATAGATCCACCTCATTGCCAAGAATCCCATTGAATGTGATCTAGAGATACATATGGAATCATGATGAACATATCCTAATTGATGACCACCCATGGCTCTCACATAATAAAAAAAATAAACTACAACATCATCAACTCCCAAAGGGAAAAGTAAAAACATGATATCTAAACAAAGGAAATAACAACTACAAGTTCCAAAAGATACAACTACAAGTAACCCAAAGTACTCCTCAATAGAAACCATAAGAATCCCAAAGAATTGTAACATGAATCATAGGCACTTCGTCCATCCATCTCATTGTATCATTTTACACAATATACCAATTCATCATGATGGTTGAAGGGCCAACAAACCAAGATTTGTAACTCCATGGAATCTAAATAGTCTAAAACAAAACCCTATTGTAGTAAAATCACATCAAGACTATGAAGATCTATCCATATAGATAACCCATATCTGATTTTTCCATACAACATGTAGATACAAACAAACCTAAAAATTGTAATTCTTATTGATCTTGAAGGAGTATAACATGGACCCACTAAGAAATGTAGACCCAAAGAAAAGAAAACTCAAATCCATATTAACAATAAATAGAACATATATATCAAGAGACAATCACATAGATTCTTCCTTGATACTTACATCAAATCTAAAACCTAGACCTAAAATATCAAAAATCCACTATAGAGCAACCATAGTTTAGGAACCTATCAAGAAACACCATAGACATATTGAGTGACTAATCATGTACCAAATATTTGAGAAAGTGATAAAGGCTTACTCAAAGCATGCATGCAAATTCACAACTATCTTGCATGAAGAAAACCCCCATGGAAGCCATCTAAAAATAGTCTCTCACTTTAGATCTATAAAATAATAAATTCTGGTTATCATTCAAAACCATCCATGTAAATTTGAATCCACTTATCATTCAGAAAACCCCAAAAAATAAAACACATTAAACATGTAAACTAAACTAAAAAAAAAATCATAAATAAGAAATTTTAAATCCTAAACAAAAAATTATAAAACCTACAAATCCAAAAGACCATGAATCTACAACATACAAGTAAAAACATCTAATAGGACTATATAGATATCTAATAATTATATGACACTAAACAAGTAAACTCCACAACCTCCTCCATGTACAAGTAAAAATAAGGAACTAGGTTTTTCCAAGAGTTTCCAAGTTACCTAAGATCATAACCTATATCATTTAGAGGCTAATAATCTAGCTCTTTCCAACATGAGGGCATAAAACCATGCACCAAATATAATAAATCCAAATTATAGTCAAGGCAACCAATATTCTCCCATGTGCTAAGGGAGACAAAGTTAGACACCCCACATTATCACTCTATTGCACATGACCAAATGATAAATTTTTTGGATAAGTACCATACTAAATGGTAGTTGCATATTGCCTAATAGGAGCTCCATGTCAAAAATATGCAATCACATGATCAAATCCAAGACACTCCACCTTCTTCATTCTAAAAGAATATACCATAGTATTCCCTAAAAACATGATTGATTGCAAGACTCTCACTTCAATAAAGGATTAATACCCCAAGGAGATAATCCTGCTACAACTAGAAACTAGGCTCTCCAATAACATCCAAGTAAATATAATCCACTTGCAAGAACATGCATGTACATACAAACCACATGTAAGTATATGTAATTCACATGTAATCACATACAACCTATATAACTAACTTAGTTTATACCAAAAATGAGAAAAAACCCATGCATGAACTACCAATACCAAAATATTTACAAAAAAATCTCATATGGGTGCAAAAAAAACTATGTCCATAAAGTGGAAACGCCATACAAACATTTCCTACTTTATTCTTGTGAGGAGAGAAATATGAGATATTATATCTATAAAAAAATCAATAGCATAACAACATGTAAATCAACACTTAGAAAATAAGAATGAGAGAAGAAAAATAGAAGCACATACAAAAGAGAAGAGACGTATATTCACCTTGGGAAAAAAATTTCAATAGAAAACCAACCTCCAAATCACTAAAGCAATGTATTCCCAATAATAAAAAAAGAAAAAATAATATTAGTCTCTTTCCTTAACAAGATCAACAACCTACTCATCTAGAAGAAAAACTAATTGCATAACCTTACAAAATACATTTGATAATGCATCTACCTCAAGTCCTCAATATATAGACTCATTGAGGCTTATAAATCCGCCAAATAGAATTACCATGGGCCAAAAAAAGAACCCAAAATATTATGGTAAGAATTCGCACAACTTGGCACACCCCTTTTTTGGACTCATTATCTCCATTCTAAGATATTCTATGATGCATTCATGCATTATAAGTGGCTCAATATTTTTAGTAATTTTGTAACCTCCCTCTTACAAGCTCTTACACATGCCATAGAATCTCTTAGACGCTTCTAATGTCATCAATACTATTACACATCTTACATGACATTATGATCTTACAAATTCTCACACACATCATACTAAGGAATACACATGGAATATTGATCTTCAGAAGTGGAATGCCTTTTTCCATGAGGGAATACAAATATTATAAATTAATAAACAACTAATTAATCCAAACATTAATATTTGTAAGGTGTAAGACACATTGTATCCCAACAAAAATTGGGACCTCACTCTTCTCCTTATAAATAGAAAGATTGGCATGTTTTATGTTTCCTACCAAAGAGTATGTAATAATAATTCCTTTTATCCAATAAGTTGTGTGAGTTTGAATAAGTTACAATATTCATTTTAGTTCTTAGGTCCTCTAAAATGTTATATATCATCCTATAATTCTCAAGTGGTGTGTCTACCTTTATGGGACTAAGGGTCCTTTAGCTAGGATGAGATTATTGATGGTCTTGGGACATCGAGGGGCAAAGACAACATTGGAAAGTGTGGACATTATAAACAATTTCGTCCCATTACTTCTATATATGCCACTTTTTCTTTAGTATTGTATAAATGAGTAAACATCATTTAAAGCATCTTAAGGTTCATTATTTCTTTCTCCCAAGAGCTCATATGTCTCTAATAACAAATTTATAACCTATATTTCTCCCTCATTGAATTTGTTGTATTTATTTTATTGAAACAAATTTCATGTTATCCATTTTCTTTTGGAGGATATTATAAAGTGAAAATGATTATAATTCACACGTTTCCATTTGTGTTTTGTACATATTATTATGTTTGCCTCCCTTAACACATTTATGACTATTCCTTAGCCTTAAATTTATATTGTACTTGCATGCTAAGACACTCAAATTAGGCTTCCTCTATTGTCCACCTCACATCCCCCACTATTTGCATATCCGAGTCTTCTATATCATCACCATGGGCATGGTAGTGATCCTCACAAAAAATAACTCAACTCTCTTGTCAATGATCACCTAAAACCCTAAAAGCATGTTACTATATTTTTTACATGGTCATCTCACTTAATATTATCTATTGAAGTATCCTTTTTCTAATTTGGAAGGGCACCACTCATTCTTCTACTTTCCTAAGTGATATTATGCTTTCTAATGCTCTCATGCTTACTTGATATTCCTCCATTTCTAAGACCTACCTGAAACTCTTCCATTTTTTAAGCTTATTATAGACCTTTTGAGTATATCCTTTTTTGACACACCCTGAGTCTTTGCCACATTGTCTCTTTCTTATTGTACTGCACACATCACTATCCCTTGACAAATCTCCTAAGGTTTCCTCCTATACAATATTCATACACCATCATCACTCTTGGACATTAAATAATTATGCATCCCAACTATTAACAATACTTTGAGGTTGGAACATGCCAAACTAGGGGCTTGATTAAGGTAAGATCCTAAGAAAATGAAGAATTTTTCCTCTCCCATCACATTTAGCAAGTTATCTCTCCATCATGGACAACACATTTCCAAATTCTACAAGTGTGACATAGACCTAGTATTTTTAGCAAAACAATTTTTAAAATTATAGAGTAAAACATGAACCAAGGTTGCTACCATCTATTGTAGGTCACAACTATGGATTAATGTCACGACTATATCCTAGAGGTCATAATTGCATTTAGAAAAGTGTTCCTAAGTTTTGAGGTCCAAATTTTTGATAGATCTGTATGGTTCCTCCTAATTCCTCCCCTTACCTTTTCAATCACCTAAACATCATCAAATACAAAATTAGACATGATTTCTTTACCCTATCATATTTGTTAGTGTTTCATCTTGATTCCTAGCTTTAATGTTTAGTGTGATTAGATTACATCTAAAATTTCCCTTTCCACCATTAAGAAATTATATTATCATGTAGATTAAACACATAATATATTAAAGTAAACAAATATTATTATTAATATTTATTTTTATTTATAGATATCAATAGCCATATTTAGGGCATCGACATTCACCAATGTTGGGTCATAGAATATTCTTAAAGATGAATTGTCTTAATTCAAAGAGAATGTTAGTTTAATAAATTAGATTCAATTTAAGTTTAGCTAAAAAATAAGGGAATCACTAATCAAGTTCATGCTTGCATAATGAACAACTTGCCACAATATTATACACAATCTTATTCTATTGATTCAAACATTAAAATTCTAAATTAAAACATACTGAATCTTAAAACACATATTTACTTTCTATCTAATTCTAAATTTATAATTGAAATAGAGAAAAAAGGAGGCTCAAAATAATATTATAATAATAAAAATAGTCCAATTTAATTAAAATTTAATCTAGTTCACTATCAAAAGTTTATAATTCCAAATTAAATTGGAAATAGAGAAAAAAGGAGCAAGGGGCTCAAAATAATATTAAAATAATAAATGTAGTCCAATTTAATTGAAATTTATTCTAGTCTATTATCAAAAGTTTAAAATATAGAGAGGGGTTGAGTAGAATGAGAACTTAGCCAATATCTTTCCGATGATGGATCATAGAGTGCGATCTGAAACATTGATGCAAAAAAAGCTATACATAATTGTTTCCATAAACTTTACATTTTAGATAATATCTTGATAAATTATTCCTTTCATAAACTAGATATGCCATAATTCACATCCATTAGTAAATACATTATGCAATATAAATTATTTACCATAATCTAAAGCAATTTTGATAAAATACGATATACACAATTTTACTAAATAACAATGGATGTGCACACATTTAACTCCAAATAATATAATTTCATCCATTCAAATTCCAAACAAAATATTATATTGCTCAAATCATTGCATATGTTAGTAAACATAATGCAACAACTTGAAGAACCAAATTAATGAGAAATAAAAAAAGACAAGTGCTTGAAAATAAACTTACTTTTACATCCTCAAATTGAAATAAAAATAATATGCATAGTTTATTTTTTATTAAAAAATATTTTAGGGATCCTTGGATCTACTATGCATGAAGTAAAGCTTAACTAAAAACAACTAAAAGCTTAAAACTAAGGTTTCCAAAGCCACTAATGGACTTTGTCATGATTAACAATTAAATTTTAAATAAACAAAAGCTCTCAATCAATCATTTGTGTTTCCTAGTCACATTTCTTAATAAAATTTGTTGACACCCATCATAACCCACTTCAATTTGTGGTATGTTGATGACTATAAACCACTCTATCCACACTTGCATCTCATTGAACTCTCCATAATACTCATTGAAAATCCATATCCTTCTACGGGTATTATTTTCTTATTAATACTTAAGCATGCTTGCTCATTTAGATTTGCATGCACATCAAAGTGGAGGGAAAATGTTGAGGATAAAGGTACATACTTCACACTTTTACATCTCCATTTTACACCACTTTACATGGATGTTGTAAATTAATAGTTTTAAAATCCAATTTTATTCTTTTAACACACTCATTGACCCATCCCAATCCTAAATCCAATACTATGTTATACTAAATCCCCCTTTAGAACATTATTAGCCCATTTCCTAAGGGTTTTGCCTTCATAAACCAAGTTGTACTTGCAATCTTGTGCCCTACATAGAACCACACATGGTTTATTCCTCTAGTTTCAAAATTCTTTCTTTCAAGATTGATAATCTTGTAATATAATCATTACCCATTGGCATGCACACCATAAGTTTCAAATTGAAGGTCTAGGTTGTGTATGTGAGGACACCATCATATGTCACCTTAATTATTGATTAGTAACATCTTGCATTCATAGATTCAATTAGTTGGAATCTTTGCCACAACTTAGTCTCAATTTACTCAGTTGCATCCTACTCAACATCCATTATTCTCATTTTTTATACGCATGCAATCATGTCAAATGAATCTTGAGGTTTGATTGTAATCAAAGAAGTCATACACTTTTTTCTCTATACATAGCAAGCTCTCGAAGGTGCTTCTTAGCATCACAATTGCTCATATACAAGTACACATAGTGGTAAACATGTCGTATAAGTCCTAAAGTTGTAATTTTACATCAAATAGAACTACACCAAGAAAAACCATCCAAGAACTAGACCATACATACATTCTAATCCTAAACCCCAAAATTAACAGATGATCTTTTATTTCATATCTCTAATCACTAATTTAATATCAATATCCAACTTCTACCTTTCTATCACAATATCTCAAAGAATTAAAATGATCAACATCAATAAATTTAGGTAAACCCTATTTCAATTATCTCTATCTAAGAATATCTCATATTGGTTGCTTTATCATTCAGTTATTTTGATCTTCTACACTTAAGTAAGCAAAAACAAATACAATATTATTATTAATATAAATATTAAAAACAATATGATCTTATTTTAATGCAAATTTCAAATGCTTAATTTTGCTTAATCTACAATATATATTGAATGGGATGATTTTAGACTAATAGCCGAAATATCATTGATCACAAGTGCTTAAGTCACACAAGTGATTAACCAATAAATCCAGCACACCCAAACATCATTCTACAATAGAAACAAATTGAAGGCCATGATGAGCATCACAGGCTACAAAAAAACCCACCCCTATTTGAATCAGATGTTAAATGTGGATAAACGCAGTGGACGATTGTGGGCATGGCGGGTGAAGAGGGGAGAGAAAGAGAAAGAACAAAAGAAGCCGAGGAGGCTGCCATCATTGCCAGGATCGAACATAAGTCTCGCCAAGTAGAGCGGTTGCTCACACAGTAAGTAACCACTGCAATTCACTCACTCACTTTTCCATGACATGACTGTGTACGTACTTGTTCTCTGTATTATGTGTTTTCAGATCTGGATATACACAGGCTCTAAAAACAGCTTTGGAGGATCCTCCTACGCGAATCACCGATGAAAGGTGTAAGGTCAGTATGGCTTCCCTTTCCAGTTCACAGGCAATTCATTTTTCTTTTGAGTTAGAAGAACAACAGGAGCCCAACATATTGATATAATGTGTCTGTGCTTAGATACTTCCATAAAAATCATACCAGATTACTGCAGTCTGTGCCAACTTGTGTGACTGCAGCAATCAAAGTCGTTGATTTTAGCTATTTACTTTTCCACAATGATTTCAATCCTGTACTTGTAGTGGCCCACTGGAAGGGGGGCATCTAAATTTCCTCATTAAATTGTAAGAGCAGTTTGCATGAATATGATCTCATAACAAACTCCCAGCAACTACGTCTGACAATCACACAAAACTTCCCCTGTAAGAATATGTTCTCTCCTATTTTTCAGGTGAAGATTCTAAATTTTCCCGTTATTCCAACATCCATGGAACCACAGGCACATGAAAATAGGAGCCCGAGCCTTCTTCTTAAGACCCGCCAGCCTTATCCTTCCTGTTCGTAAGCTCTATAGTCTCCGTTGTCAATCGAAATTTTCTTTTCTGGAACACCAACAATGTCCGATTTGCAATCAGCAATGGAAACATTTTGTAGCTTATTCAAGATATTCCAATTAGGACGAGATTATGAATCCAGTAAACCAATTTAGTCCTTCTAGGGGGGATTAAAGGAAAACATTGGAAGAGTCCCTGTTGGCCATAAGATTCGATGATGAGTCCTATATTTGCCAGGGGATGACTCAGAGTTATGAAACATGTTCATTGTGATCTTCTACAGAAGGGGATGGCTTGGAGATGTTTTAATTGCATCCTCCCTCCAATCTCTAAGGAAATGAAGAGATACACCCCTAGCTCTGAGGACACATCCCCAAGTACTACTACCAAACGATAGCTCAGTATGTTTCAACTTTCAGTTGTATTCTCCCTCCGATTTACCAATGTAATGGGAAAAGACACCCCTATCTTGAGAACACATTCCCACGCAATGGTGCCAAAGTATACCTTAGGAATGTTTTGACTGCATCCTCCTTGTATGGAAACAAGGAAATGTGCCCCTGTCCCTGAGGACGTATCCTCATGTAATACTGCAAAATCCCGATTCTCTTCTAACATCAACAATCACCTTAAGTTCCAAGAGGATCCATAATTAGCACAAGAAGTATGCTTTTTCTTCACATAACTTTGTGGACACACATTCCCTTGGTGAACCTTCCTGCTACATAATCTCCTATTATATGATTACTTTGTCTTGTGCAGATCATTTGCCTTGCTTTGCATTTTACTCTTTTAGCTTTTGGTTATTGAATCCATGCTATTTTCATCTGGAAATTTGATACCAATTTTTGTGATGTGTTGGTTCTGATTGCAGTCAGCAAATTGGATAGTGGTGCATCGTGTTCTAATGGCATGTAAGGATGTAGATGCTGTGTTCATGTCTTTGGATCCAGAGTATTATGACATCCTTATGAAGTAAGTCTTATGCATTCACTTATTGGTCATGGCACCATGATCATTACATTTAATAGTTTTCAAGGCAAACTTGTTAGAATGCAATAGGTGTAGGTAGATTGGAAAGCTTGAGTTAACTATTGAATTTGCTCTTGAGATCAAACCCAATAATATAAAATTTGAACACTCTATAATGTAGATGGATAGCCATCCCAGTCACATACACCAAATTGGTGTCCTGCTTGGCAGGGACCTAAATACATATTCATTTTTTACCTTTATATTTAACCACTTAAGTATTTTGTTACTATTCCATCATTGTCAGAGTAATGGATCAAAGTAATTGGATTTGTAGGTATGTTTCTCGTTTGCCATAATGGAACTGTCTTCTGTAAGTTTGGTATTAAACCAGCATGCAAGTTGACAATGTGAACTACATGGTTGACTTTTTGCAGCCTAATATATTCGCCATATTCAAGTGACATTGAACACGAATTTTGCAGTAAAATAGAAGTGTATCTTTAAATAGAGAACATTCCATGGAGAAAAACTCTTACATGTTATCTTATAATCCTGGAACCTGAATGTTCTGTGCAACGGTATGCTTTGTAGCCTAATTCCACCATCACCCTGTAAACTGAGAAAAAGAGAATTTTAGCTGCAGGTAAAACTGTTTTTGACAAACATAATGAGGAAAGGGTATCTGATCACTGACAATGGCATACAATATTGATGGTTTTGACATTAGTTGAGAGTTCAAATCTTCAATGTACAGGGTAATCACTTCCTACAAGTTGGGAAAACCCTAGGTACTATTTATAAAATTATAATTAAGAACTAAAGAATGATTACTAACAGTGACATGTGATATTGATGGTTCTGGCATTATTTGAGAGTTTACATCCTCCGCATAGAGGGTAACTCCTTCTTACATATTAAGAAAAATTCTAAGAACCCTGCATACATCAGAACTAAAGAATTCCTATAAGAGAAATGTTGAATAATAATTGTGTCTGTGGGTCCCCACGCAGACAGGATCTTTGATTGAATCTTGCTCATCCCCAAGCTATAAATACTCACAATTGCTGCAATGATTATTGCATGTCATTTCTGGATTCAACTGTGTAAGATTTGTTTTGCATCCGTAATGAAATAAATGAATATAGAATAAAGTTTTCGGGGCCATGTGAATCTTGCTCATCACCAAGGTATAGATACTATTGCTGTAATGATGTCAATCTACATGATTCTGCTAATCCTAACATGATAAGTTCCTTTCTCACCTAACCTCACTCCAGAAACTGCCTTTATTGGACACCAATGCAATAGATGGTGCATTTGAAGTTCTTAGTGATTCCTTGATTACAATGGTGTCATATGACCTTCAAATGGTGCAATCAATTGTCTTAACTTATGCATATATTCTTCCAAAGGTGGCATGATTTGATGTGAATACACTTGTTACTTGTTAGATAAAGGACCACTTTAGTAGCAGTCTAAAGCAAAATAACCATATAATTGCACTTTGGAGAGGCATATGTTACCTCAGCATATTTGGTCCATTTTATTTCTTATTTTCATTATTCATCTCTTGGAGGAAACAAATTCACTTGGGAAGGCATTGCATATGTTTTAGGCTTTGAATCCTCACATAGGACTGGTCTTCATTACCCAAATTAGAAAATGGAAATGAAACTGTTATAAATAAAGGTAGCATCTAAAGCAACATAAATGCAAATCTGGTGGACATGCGAGCTATCGGTTAGAATGCCTACCACATCATTTTATTAAGGAATGAAGTGGGACCATCACAAGTCTTGCAAAGGTTTCCCCCTTCGCAAGAATAGCTCCATTTAAGTTTATTGTCATCCAAAATCTAGTGGGTCCATGCAAATCCTTCCATATCTATGTTACAACCCTAGGGTCTACTTGTAGATAGGAAGGACAATATCTGTGACACTAGGATACCAAGATGTTTTGAACTTTTACGTCAATAAGTATATACGGATTTCTTTTCACCTCTAGTTGAAATTTACTATCACCCATGCAAACTTCCATATGACTCCCATACAAACTTGCCTTTATGCATACAAGAATACCAAGAACAAAAACCATATACAGCCCTTATTTTCCCGGCATAATATTTGTGCTTGCTTATGGGAAGAAAGGCAATTTACAAACTCTCTACAAACTATATCTCCAAAATTAAAATAAAGCCCAACACGATACATACATAGTGAAGCAAATGTATTATCTACAAAAGCAAATACAAAACCAATGGATGACAGTAAAAATGAAAAATGGAGCATAGTTGTTAACAAAGTCTCTAGGGCAAGATGAAGCTTGCATAGCATAATGGATAAAGAGAATATGGTGGCGTGTTGAAGAGGAATTTGAACCTTACATAGGCAATGTAAAATCAATGTGAGATGCCAAACCTTGGCACAAACATTAAAGAAGTCTATCGAAAAATATTCAATATTATTTGTTGTAATTGGCTCCCCCAAGGTAACATCCTCTAATAATGAGATTATGACACCTGTGATCAAATTGGTGTTGAGGGTACCTAAATAATTAACTATTTCAAAATCATTTAAAGAAGTAAAAGTCTGTAAATCTTCGGATAAAAAAGGAATTACAGGGAGACGATTTACCTTATAAAGTTAAGCATGCTGAGTTTCAGTCTCGTATAAAATGAAACATTAATCCAGCCTTAACTGGATTATACATTCCCTATCGAAGAGGTCTGAACTTGATATAAGAAATAAATGAGCTGACATGCTCAGTGAATTTCTAAACGTTGAAACCAAAATTTATCGTTTCCTTATGTAGAGTGCCCCTTACAACAACCTTGTAAACTTGAAAAAACCCCAATCCAGTTGTCTATGTGTGTGCTCTATAATCATCCATGTTGAAAATTTGCTTCTTCTGTTGAAAGTAATAATGCTTAGACAGGTGTTGGAGCCAATGGATGTTCGGAATTGCAATTGGAAATTGCTTCTTCAATGTTGCTCCATAGTCCTAAAAAATGATCACCTTGCCTTGATAGATCTACATAAACAATTTGGATGGATCCCATTATTACATTTTTCTTTGTTTGTCGATGAAAATGCATGTGCTTGCTGCCTAAATTTCTTGTGTTGTTAAGGCAGCTGGATTGACTTCAGCATGTTGTTTTTGTTTGATGGAGTTTATTCAACCTTTTTTTCTCTGTCTCGCATATGCATTTGAATGATTCTTACAGATCTATTTATCAACCCTAGAAAGATACGAAAGGAAGAAGACAAGAACAATATGATAGATTGTGACACAAGTCTCAGCTTGATCAAAAGACAACGATTTATCTTAGGTCTTGGCATCATAGGAAAAAATTCATATGGCTACAATAGTTGGGTTTGTCTGGGGACCATGACATACTAGTGGTATAGTAGAACTTCAGAATCTTTGGTTTTATAGTAGACCAGTGCTTATCAGTTTGGTAATAGAGAGAGTACTTGCAAATCACTAGAAATGAGATTAACCTAAAACACCCAAACTAATGACAATACACAACATTACATTGGAAAAAGTGAAACTTGATGGTACATAACATATACATCATGAATTGGGAAATACAAGACAAAACAAAGAAACAAAATGCTTGTATTACAAGCGTGGATGAAGGACGGCATTACATGTTTACACAAAACCATTTACAAGCTAGGAAAAATAGGAACCTCTCCTTGTGAGCTAAGAATCTAGTCGTAGCACATAGTCTTGCAAATAATGTAACAGACTTTTTGTGAAGAAAGGCTCAAGAAGACCTCAAGAATCATATTAGGGAAAACCTTGGTAAAATTTCATCAATGTTTTGTAATTCACAATAGTATTCCATCTCATTGGAATTCTAATCTGGAAGTGGCTGGAGTTGTTGAAGAAAGACCTCAATATTCTATATTTGACTCCCCAAGTTTGGAGTTGGTGTTGGCTGTAAACATTATGTGAATGACACTTCTTTAGTTTCATCGTTTTCATTAGTTGAATCTTGAAATGACAAACTGTCAAGGTTTGAATCTCTAAACACTATATCTTGATTCTTATCAAAGTATACATGAAAAAAAATATCGATCTCTGTTGACAAACTTTGCCATTCATCATCTTTTGACACAAAAGCAGGCACTTTCGCTTTCTTGATACCTTGAACAAAAATATCCACTTCTGTCATCAAATTTTCTCTCTTTTGAACATGGCCCCTCTCTTCCCTAAACTCATTAGGAATTTCTGAATTTTCGGTACCTATGCCTTCACTGATTATAACTAGATGTTCTATGATCTATTCTTCATCTATATGTCCTCAGACAACTGAGTCTTGGCCTGAATTCACTATAAATGAAATAATATTATATTCAGTAGTAACCTTTTCTGACATATGCTCATTGATAATTGTTGAATGTTCAACACTTGCTTTCTCACTGATACACATGGGATCTATTGAGGATGGAAATGAGTCAAACTTTAAAAGGAAATTCATCATGTCCTCCATTGAAGACCTGCTCTCAAGATGTTGCAAAAAACTGTCAAAATCTAGTAACAATTCTGTGCATAGACTTCTGATTTAATGAATGCCTCTAAAGCTGAATTATCTTGAATAACAAGAGACTGTTCTCCATTTAACTGTGATTTGACATCATGAAAAATACAAACCTCTTGGAACTGAAATTTATCACCAATACTGCACTTAGAAGCCACCAAATTTGTAGCATGAATCACATCAGAAAAGATTGTATAGATTGTAAATAGCAAGTATATATTGTTCAGATTAGGTTAATTTTTTTATTATAGGGAGCTTCCCCTCTTAATTTGAAGAGTGGTTCTACCACACATTTATTCCATTTTGTGCTGCATTGAAAGGTGTGTATTCAAATGCTAACAGAAGACTAATCCTTTATCATGCTTAACAAGCAAATTGCTTTTGTAGGCTCTTATACCTTCTTTGAGCAATTCCCATCTGATTTATAATTGAAATGAAAACTTAGTTGCATTAACATTCTCTTTTGAAGACTTTTTTGCAGATTTTTCTGGTGTCTTTTCCTTGTTACTGGTAGTCTAAATTGAGTCAGAATCTAATATATTTGTCTTCCCAAGAAAAAACTTACTTATGTGTCACCCACAGTTTCATCTACCCATAGAGGATAATGCAGTGTTAATTCTTTTACTTTTTTTTTTCAAGTTTAATGTTTGGAGTTGCAGTAATCAAATGTGACTTTTGCACATACATACAATGTTCAACTAGGCCATCTAAGTTTTTGGACACATGCGGGTATGCCTAAGTTATACACATACCCTTCAGCTTGCCAAAACAAGTGGCACAAGTACACATTACTTATTATCCCATCTAGCATCCCCCAAAAGATTTATTAATCTAAGAAAAATCAAATCTCAAACCGATTTTTCAGGTTTCCATGATAGTGTTGTTTGCATCAAAATCAATTCACAAAATTACCTTGCAAACTAATCTGATCATGCATTATAGGAAAGTAATATAATATTTTTGCAATCTACTTATTAATACAATATTCACAATTTCATTAAGAAAATAAGCACACTAGTTTTTCCTTATAAAGATATCAAGCAAAGCAACATCAACTACGACTCTTTCCAAACATCCTAGGAACTAATAATAAAGGCTTCCAACTAAACACTCTTTCAGTTTAAATTTTTTTCTTGATTTCCCTTTTGTATCATGCCAATATTTCTATGAAGTCATGATTATTTTGTTATCATATGAAGATAGTTCCTAGGAATCCTTACACTACAAATATGTAATCAAGGATGCATGCTAGTGTAATTGCAATGCTGCAACTCATGAAACTCTGCATACATGGGGTCTTTTTATGTATACAGACTTGTGTAATGGCACACATGCAAATTACACTAGATCCCTGTAGTTGCACACCTGCAACTGAGACATTTTTTCAGGCAAGTAATTTGACAACAACTCACTGAGATAAGTTTGAGTTAAGTACTTGGCAAATAACATGCTAGAAATCTGTGAATCTGTGGCATGGACTCATCTACTGCATATTTATGCAGTTGGATGCACTTAAAATCCTTTCCATTTGATTTCTCCCTCATTTGTGTAACTTTTCTCAGCTAATAGACACTTAACCAATTTCTCTCTGTTTCTCAGATGCTGTGAAGTGATCATTATCATATTGAAAGCTTTTTTCTCATTGGAGTTTGATATGACGGTATTTCCCTGACATTTTCTATTCGTTTTCTAATTCTATTCTTTGCTGCGTATTTTATTCATTCTCTATACTTGCAGTGCAATTGTCCAAGAATGTCATCCATTAGAGGGCAATGCACCATGCAAGGTGGCAAGTACCTCATTCGGAAGCATGAAACATAGGTTTTGATCAAACACAGTGACGTGGAAGCATCTCACATGAATCCCTGGCTGAGATGCAAAGTTGTGTGATCAAGTGGAAGAGGATCAGGAAATGACACAATAGATGAATGCCCTTCTTTCTAGCTGTGAGGGAAAAAAGGCAAAGGAAAAGGATGGTGGAACCGTGGAAGGCATTGCAACTGTCATGAATTCTCCTCAAATTAGATAGACTCTTCTATTGATTAACATATTCATCATTCATTCACTAAAGGGAGTTTGAGCCAATTTAATTTACCGGAGTATTTTTATTCCTTTCTATGTTCAGGGTGCACAACCTTTGCTTGAAAGTACTGCTTGAAATTGAGAGAAGCACCATGAAGTGAGGATGGGTGGCATTAATTATGGTATGATAATAACAAACTGTTCAATGTGGCAAAAATCCCATATTGGAAGGCATTGGTATATGAATTCACTATTGCTAGTGTAGGGACAAGGCACCAACTTGTCATGATTTCAGCAGGCCCTTCTTGGAGGAAGCCGCCAAAAATGTGCAGGGGATAGTGAACAAAAAAATATGTGGCACAAAAATTGCTCTATTATTTTGTTAGATGGCTGGATGGATGGTGGGAATCAAACATTCATAAGATTTTGAGTGGCTTCTAGTGGTATATTGTTCTTGAAGTTTGTAGATGCTTCCTGCAAAGTGAAGAATGCATAGACTTTATGTGATTTGATGGAGGTAGTGATCCTCAAAGTGGGTGTTAAGAATGTAGTTCATGTTGTAACTAACAATGCAACAACATATGTAGCAGTAGGGAGATTTCTTCATGATAGGTATCCTGCCATTTTTTGGAGCTCTTGTGCTACTCATTTTACCAATCTCATGAGGACAGTAGAAAAATTGGATGGGTGAAAAATTGTTGAAGATGTAAAGAATATTACAAAGTCTATTTACAATAACACATGGGTGTTGGGCTTGATGAGAGATGTATGTGGGCACCTGGTGGTTTGAGTATCCATATTCTAGGAAGGAGGAAGTGGAAAAGGTCATGAAGAGCATATAAAAGATTTTTAACGTAATTTACTAACTCACTTATTGATTTTTATTTCTTTGATTTCTTTATTTTTTTTATTATTTTTTGAACTCTCTATTAATTTTAGTTTTCAAAGTTCAAACTATTTTAGGTGATGGAACCTTTGGTCAAGGTTTCATGCTTGGTTGATGATGAAAAAATGACTGGGTTATCTCATTGAGGCCATGAACAAGGCCAAGGAGGCCATCCAACATTATCATAGGGGAAATAAAAGAAAATACAAGCTGTTTGGTGTATAATTGATGCGAGATGGAACAAGTGGCTTTATGAACCAATAAATGCAATGTGGTACTATTTAAATCCCAGAGTTTACTTTTTAGATTCCATTAACACTGATGAGGAGGTTAGGTGGGATGACACTTGAAGAAAGCCTTGGTGATCAAATTCTTGATGAGTTATAGTCTTACAAGGCTGTGGAGGGGGTGGTTTTCTGTTCAGCTCTATGCATTTGAAGGAGAATAACCTAACAACTATGTAAAAAAATCTGAGTCCTATTCATACACTTATTTAATAAATGCAATTTTGTTTACTTGAAATTTTACAAAGTTATTTCCTATTTTCAGATTTGTGGTGGAAGATTATGGTGCTGTAATACTAGATCTTTATAAAGTCTAGCCATTTATATTTTGTGTCAACCCTGTAGCACTTGTACATGTGAATGCGTTTGGAGCTTGTTTGAGTGCATTCACTTCAAGAAAATAAACAAATTGACCCAAGAGTGCTTCAGTGACCTTGTCTTTGTACAATACAATCTTTATCTTCACATCAAAAAGGTGGAGAGCAAGGAGTCTCCTGATGCAATTGACTTGTGTGACATTGATCCATATCCTAATTGGATTGGTGATGATGTAGTGGTCATATGTACCAATAAAGATCTCGCAGGATTGGAGAGGGAAGTAGCACATGCAGAAGTGTTGGGTGATGACATACCTGATGAAGCATTCATTCCTTTAGAGGATGCTTTACCTTCTAGTTCAAGGCTAGTAACTATGAGGAAGGGGAAGTGTTGTGACCTTTTCACACATCACCCCATTCAAAATGGGGACCCCCTAATTTTTGCTCCATTCCCATCTTTTGGCTTTGGTTTTCTCTCTCTCTCTCTCTCTCTCTCTGTCTGTCTTTCTGGGGATGTGCCCGCTTTAACTTGAAATTTTGGCTAAGTCTGAGCAATTAGGGTTTGCTTTCTTCCGGCCAGTTTGAAGTCAAATTGAGTGAGCGAATTAAAATCTGAGCTTGGCACTGCAGTTAGAAGGCTTCCAGTGGGTTCCCAACAAAATTTCACTGAATTCTAATAACTTACTATTTTTAGTAAGTGTTCAATTTAGGGCATTTTCTCAGCACTTTTGAAATTTCATCCGCCACAGTGTGTCCAGAGCACTTCAAACTGCTTGTCTGCAAAATTTGAGCTAGATCTGACAACTTGCTATTTTTAGCAGTCTAAGCATCGAAACCATTTTCAGGGGTTTGCATGCAGAGTTTTTTCGATGCATGTCTGGAGAATATTTTTGGGTTTTCCAACGCATGTTTGGATATTCTTTGTGGATTTTTCAGGAGCTTCGCAGTGATGTAACATGCAAACCAAGATCAAAACTTTTTCTAGAGTTGTCTTCAGAGGCTATTTTTAGGGTTTGCATGAGGGATTTTTTAGTACATGTCAGCATATTCTTTATGGGTTTCTCGAGGGCTCCGCGATGATGTAACATGCAGGCAAAGTTGATCACTTTTCAGGAACTTACTATTTTTAGCCAGTGCTCGCATGCGGTCCAGTTTGCTGGGTTTTTTTGGGTTTTGTGAGATCTCTCAGGCTGTGTGACATGCAAATTCATCTGACAGCTGATTGGTCAATTTTTCAGACACTTACTATTTTTAGCAGGATCACTTTGGTAGCTACCCAACACTTCAGCATCACGAACATGGTGACATGCAACAAAAATGGGGTCAAACAGAGATCGTTTGAGCGACATGCAAGTCGAATTAGGGTTTCTAGCTTCGAGACCCAAAATGAAGGGTCAAACGCCAAAATCTCCGAAAACTGATGTATCCCACTGCGATCAATATCTTTCAAGGAGTCCACTGGTAAAATTTGAAGGCAATCTGAGCACTTACTATTTATAGTAAATCACTTCTCAAACAGGCTATAAATAGCAAGTTAGCGCGAAGCGCCAGTGCGAACAAGTTAGTCAACCCACGAGGACCCCATGGAGCAAATTTCACGTCAAGCAGAGTTGCAAAAGTCTTGAAATCAAGCAGTTACTATAAATAGTAAGTCACCTCCAGAAACGGGCTATAAATAGCAAGTCGACACAAGATGGCAGTGTGAATAGGTTAGTTAACCCATGAGGATCCTGTGGTGAAAATTTCAAATCAATCCAAGCTACAGAAGTATGAAAACCAGAGGCTTACTAAATATAGTAAACAAGGGGCGAGCAAGCTAGAAAAGTGGCTAAGTCTTGAAAATTCCTGTAGGACCACTCATATGCGCCCAGCCTTGAGATGGAACTAGAAAATTTTCGAAGTAAAAATTCCTGTAGAGGGTCCCAAATGTGCCCAAGTTGGCTGGTGGCTAAGGAAAAAAGTTGCTAAGTGTTAAAAGTTCCTCCTCCACCCTTGAAATGCGCCTACCTAGCCATGGAGGATGTTCAAAAAATTTCTAAGTGTGAGAAATTCCTGTTGCCTAGCCTAAATGCGCCCATGCTAGAGGCTAGATTGAAATTTTTTTTCTAAGACATGACAAGGTCCTGCTCCACCCCTCAAATGCGCCCATGTCACCTAACATTATGGAGGCATAAGAAAATGTCTTAAGGCGTTGCAAGTTCCTTCACCCCTTCCCAAATGCGCCCAAGGAGGAAGGCTGGCTTGGAAAAAGTTAGTAAGGCGTTGGAAGTTCCTGCAGGACTCCCTAGATGCGCCCTTGATGGAGATGGAACTAGAAAATTTTCTAAGTAAAAATTCCTGTAGAGGGTCCCAAATGCCCCCAAGTTGGTTGGTGGCTAAGGAAAATAGTTGCTAATTGTTAAAACTTCTCCTCCCCTAGAGAAATACGCCCAACCTTGGGAAGAGATGAGGAAATTTTCTAAGGCATGTATGAACTGGCAGAGAAGGAGTCAAAATGCGCCCAACTTCAGGAGGTGAATTGGAAAATTTTCTGAAGGCAAGAAAAGAAATACGCCCATAGAGGAAGAGTGAAGATAAACTTTGATAATGAAATATTTTTCTAAGGTATAAATTAAAAGTACCCTTTCGTCTATAGACACATGAATTCTGCATCTTCTAAGGAGAATTTTCTTTTGGGTATTGGATATCTTCGACAAGGAATTGATTTTAGAATTTTCCACATCTTGTTGGAGATTTTAAGACGGAGATTTTACTCGAGCACTTGATTATTGAAATTTTCTAAGTAAAAAAGGCAAGGAAAGAAATGTTGTTGAAATAAAATGCATTGACTTGTGAAATTGAAGTTGGGTGCCTAGATGATTTTGGTCAAAATTTTCTCCCGAGCCAGTGTTGGATGGAATAGCAAAGTGAATGCCTCAGCCAGTGAAATGAATTTCTGAAAGGAGCCATTGAATTTAATATTTTCAGAGGGTGATTTTAAAATGCTAAAGTAAAGTACACCTAGACCAGTGAGGATAAATTTCTGAAGTTCTAGAAGGTCAAATATTCTAGACGCTAGATGCCAAGTGTTGCAGCTTCCAGAGGAGGGAAATTCAAATTCTCACAGCAAAGAAGTGGAAATTTAATGACATGGCTAAAATTAGCTTCCTTCTAGAATTCAACTTGGCTATATGAGCTATGAAGTTTTGTTATTTTCTCCATCAACTAGTAAGTGCGAACTTGAGCTCTGAAGTGAAGGAAATTAATGTGTGAAGAGAAATTATTGAGTGCAAGCTGAAACTCAGAGGAAGGATAAATTCGAAGTTGAGGAGTTGCTGAAGCTAAGTTGGCCGAATTTCTTTGAAGTGCTGGAAGTTCTGCTGCTGCAGAGAAAAAATTCTCTTAAGTGTTCAGAGGAGTTCGAATTTGCTGAAGGGTGTTGAGGTTTGGAGTTGGATTTTAGTGCTGAAGCTTCTCATTTTTGAAAGTCTCTTGGCAGCCTCAAAGTGATTTTATTTTTCTAAGTTAAATTTCTAATGACTATCTTTTGTTTTTGCAGAATGGCTGAAGTAAGAACGTCTGGCAAGGAGAATAATGCTGAATCCAACAAGGCAAATGCATCGAGACAGGCTGTGATCAAAAAGCTGAGCAAGTCATTCCTGTTGGAGTCAAAGTTCTCTTCGAAGCTGGGCAAGTTGAGTGACACAAATTTAGGCTCTTTCAATATGGAAGCTTTCAAAAGCTGAATGATGGGAATTGGAGGCCATTGTCCATCAATCACTTCGCACAATATTGTCAGAAGTGGACTTTATGCAGCTGTTGGTTTTTCGCCAGCAATTCAGTGTCTGGAGTTGATCATGGAGTGTGCTAACTGTTACAACTTGGAGCGAAGGACTATCACTTCACCGAATGGCAAGCTGTTCGCCAACCTCACGCTAGGGGCTATTGGCGAAGCATTCGGAATTCCCTCACATGAGAAGATGATTTACAAAACAAGAGAACGAGCTGAGTGTATGTATGCTTCGACATTTGAAAGATGTGCTGATATGATAAACTCCTGTTGGATGAACAAGCCTAAGCCAACTCACACCAAGCTACCAAAACAGATAATCTCAGATGATTTGAAGCAGGAATATTGTGACTTAATCATGATGCTCAGCAAAGTCGGAGGATGTCCCCAGGCGTTCATCTTTGAACCTTGGATGTTTTACTACATCAACCTTGTGCTGGAAGGCAAGGAGTTTATTGACTGGGCAGTGATGATCAGTGATAATTTGCATGAACAATTTTGGAGTTTGAGGAGAACGAAAACATTCTATATGGGCTCATACATTATCTACATGTTGGCTCGTATGACGAAGTATAGAGGAATATCATACAAGGAGCCAATTGGGTGTGGCTCTCAACAGTTCAAGATTCATGAAGCTTGTCCGCAGTTGCACTTGACGAGCACATCTCACTACAAGAGGGTCAATGACGCCTTCACTATGCACATAACGAGGTCACTTCAACAAAGAACTCATCACGGAATATCAAAGGAGACTTAGGAGTTGATAGAGAGGTACAAATGTTGGTTTATCCAATTTCCAAAATTCTCTTACATCAGGCTACAAGGGTTCTCTTCATATCCTTACAGGTTGCCCAGATACCCTACGAACAGGATATTGATGTTAGAAATATCTAGGCAACTCATTGCCTACGATAAGATTCAGAAGAAAAAGAAGAAAGGAGGACTTGACTTCCCGATCATCATGGGAAATTCAGATGAAATGTGTCCTTCACTGCAGGCAGCCAAGGAGGCTGAAAATGAGCTTTAGTTTTTCCTCCTTTCTTACCACACCAGCAGACAGTATTATGATCCTCACAGGAATATCAGATGGATACTGTCAAAGGAGTTCAGACATAAGGCAAATATTGAAGATTTTTGGGCTAGTGCGTTGGATGAAGCTGAGGTAAGAAGAAGGATGTTTTCAAGATTACCTTTGAGCATGATTAGGGAGTGCAAGATTATTCGAGTGCCGAACTAGGTAGACGAGGATATGAACGTTCTTCATCCAGATTATGAGACAGTGAGGGATACACCACTCCCACTTCCAGATTGGTCGGAGCCAGAGATTGCGGATTTGGATACACTTTGCATACCAGTCCTGACATTCACCAGAGGATGGGTTGAGAGGCATGTGAATAGGCTGAAGAGCAGGTCAATTCCTCTTACTTATAACTTGATGGGAGATCATAGGTCGCCAACTGTTACAAAGAAGAAACAAGTTGCTCGAGCTCCAGAGTCATGAAGGAAAGAGACAGTCCAGCCAGAGCCTCCGAGAGTTGAGGTGGCATGACCTACGCCATTGGAGACTCATTCTCCAAGTATACAAGAGGTTTCATTGTTTGCTGATCAGAGGAATATGTTGAATAAGGAACAAGAATTACAGGAGGCAAATCAGCCACCGCGAAGGGAGTCTGTTGGCCAGAGTGTCAACACACCTATCAGAGATAACCAACAAGAAGAAGATGAAGAAACGGCCACTGATATGCGTTTCCAGCGTGAGATTGAGGCGGCATTAGAGGATGACACTGCTACAGGGCAAGAGGCCCAAGGTTCAGGAAGTTGAAGCTGTGCTGACTAGGTTCATTGATTTTGCAGCCAAGGAGAAGGAGAATGGAAACGCTTTTCTGGATGATGACCTTCTGGATGAATGATAGTGGGCATTAACTGCCTTTGCTATGTTGGGAGTGAGTGAGAATCTTTTGACTCATTTATTGTACCACTCCTCATTCTGGCAGTTCTTAGGGTTAGGGCTTATGTGGCATGATCTGGGCCACCCATCTGATTGTAATCTGAGCCGTCCATTGGACTTGGCCAGCTATATAAAGGGGCATCCCCCTCATTTGTACGATATTAAACTAGAGATTAGATCAGAGAATAGAGCAGAGAGACTGATAGTATAGTTGTGATAGCTTAGCATTAGTTTGTTAGCATTGTTTGAAGGAAAGTTTTTCCTTTGAAAACTTTGTAAGAAATTGTTGTGAACACTCTCTCAATAAAAAGAGTTTTCATTGATGAAGATCTCGTCTTTTGTTGTGAGTAGCTAGCGAGGTTTCTTCGTCCTTCTACTTCAAGTAGGACTTAAAGTAAAGTAATTTTCATTTTCATGCAAGTAGTTAGTTGTGGATTGTGGTGTTTGATCAAAGCAACTTCGTTTCATCCATACCACTAGCGAGCTTGCTGATGGTAAGTTTTCCTTGTGTGGTCGACTGGAATACCTTTTTAAGCTTAACTTAGGTTATGATTCACATTTTGGCATGCGTTGTCGTGATGGTGTCTTTATGCTGAATTGTAACTTGAACACTCCTTGCTATCCCCTTGAAGATTGCACCAACTTTGTAGAGGTTGTCCAACGTGAGGCGAA
The DNA here is from genome assembly GCA_007258455.2 of Sequoia sempervirens. Classification (NCBI taxonomy): domain Eukaryota; kingdom Viridiplantae; phylum Streptophyta; class Pinopsida; order Cupressales; family Cupressaceae; genus Sequoia; species Sequoia sempervirens. The sequence goes on along the minus strand of VDFB02009744.1, from coordinate 13,389 downwards.
GCAAAGTCTGGTTGAAGCCTGCTGAAGTTGATCCCACGTCCCGCTCTTAGATAGGACTCAAATTTTCTAATTCCTGCAGCCATTCAATTCAATACTTTTCTGATTAGTATTAGGAAACTCGTACCTTATTGCTAAATCATTCGCATCACGTGAAAATCCTCTTTATCATTAGCCTGTTGTTTGTTGCATTGTGAGCTTGTGAACAATTATGTAAGTCCCCTCGTGAAAACAACAAATCACAACGAGCCAACTGAGTGTACTCCATTGCATTGAAGGAACCTTGGAGTTGAACGTATGATCTCTCTCACAATCTTAGCATACGAAATACTTTGATCAAGAGAGAATGGAGTAGCCGTTGGATACTTTATTCTGCTGATTCGTGCGGTCACAAAAATCACATCAACAGGAAGAAGTTGAAAAATATACAAGGGATATATGATTTTCTATGGTGATGATTGATCAGCAGATGATATTATGAGGTGTAGTTGTATTCTTTTTCTTCTAACTCTGATAGAAAATATATTCATACATATTCTAAATTCTTTTATTATGTTTCTTATGCATTAATTGTGTTTATTTTATGAATTTACCTATTTATTTTGTTTTCCAAGAGTTTTTCAAGTTTTTTGCATATTCCAAGCCCAAGTCACAATTTTGTGCTATCAAGTATGAGCTTTTGAATTATGTCCAGCATAAACAGGAATCAAAGTTTGTCTCCAAAACTCTTCAAGTAAAAATAATTTTTGTAGATTAAGTGGGATATCAAAATCTCACTATAATTGATAAAAGGCCATTGATCACTTTCTTTATTGTAGATGCTATGTACTACAAAGAGCACTAGGAAAGTGTGGCCATTATTAAAATGGCAAAAATATTGTGATAAACCTTCTGTAATGATTCAGTATGATTTTGTCATGGTTAAATTCGAAAGTAAAATATGGCAAATAAAGCACTTTTCCTGGATCTTTTAGGCCTCGACATTGATAAATTGTACATAAACTTGGTAGAAGTGCAGCAATTGTTCTCTGACCTCTGTTACATGGCTGCAGTCTAGCATGAAGAATCTCATATCAGCAGACAGCATGGTTGGACAGCTTGCCAAGAATATGTTTCAGGACAAGCCTTACAAGATGCCACCATATAAGTGAGAGAATTCATTGCAATTGCTTTGTGCCAGAGGGACTCCTATGAGCTTTTTTTTTTAAATTCTATCACTAATAAATGGTGGATAGTGCATTCCAATCCACCTTTACATGTAGCTAGAGACACTTTTGGGCTAATTGGCTAACTCAATAGTTTAAGAACTGGGTCTGCCAACCTACCCTTTTGGCTAACGTGTCTTGATTCAGCATATCCATTTGGTCAAAATAGTTAATGTGTAAGTGATTAGTTATTCCACATGGACAAAGAAAACAATTAACAAAGGGAAAGTAATTTTAGATAGGCCCTTAGGCCATAGACGGTCATCATGTTTTAGGATGAAAGTTGTTTGTGTAGGTATACAAGACTGTGTTTGGTCAAGTGTATGCTCATGTTACTCTTGGATATATAGGTCCTGTGTTGGCAGTCCATATCTTCTAAGAAAAGTTCTCTTTCTGCTAGGTTCTTTTTTACCTTTTTTCAGTAATACGAAAGTTATCTTATCTTTCCATTTAACAACAATTAGTTTTTGCAGTTTTCAGAATTTCAGTTCAAAAGGATCATTTATAGATTCTACAGCAGAATAGTCATATTTTTCTATTTTCAGACCTAGTGTTTTTACCTAGGGTTCGCAGCAATGTATTTAACTATAGCTGTGCTCATAACATTGCTTACATCAAAGTCCTCCTGGAGTCTAATCATGCCAATCCCTACTTGATTGCTATTAAATGTAATGCATTGGATATTGATTATAATTATGAGAGGGAGGCCAAATAATGCTGCATTGACAAATAATGCTGCATTGACAAACATTAGTTGCTCTATGCTTTCATTAAGCATTAACGTTTCCTTCCTTTGAGTGTGGATTTTTTCAATGGCCACCTCTCCCACTTGCTTGTGCTGCTTGCTATTTCTGATATACCCCAATTGTAGTTGTTCAAAGCAAGTGATATTCTCTTATGCCTTCTCTTGATCGTCTTTTTGACAATAATGTCCTTAGGACAATTTGGATGAATCCTTTCTGGAAAGGGGATATCTAAGAAGGTGCCACACCAAGAAGATTCATTATGCTAGCCCTTCGCTATTCATAAAGGCTTAATTCTCAAATATGGAAGCCTTCTACCCAAGATGAGGGATAACAGTGCTTCTTCAATTCAGCCATGTAGCCAAGCTAGGGGTTAGTGTTGACTCCAAGAAGGATGTTTGGAAGAAGGTTCAGTCAGTGGCAAAGATTTTGTGAGAGGTCTGGCCGTGGAAGGGAAACATACTATTATTAAGAGCCCACTGAGTTGAAGATAACTGATTAATCCTCAGTTTGTGGAATGCCTCGCTGTGAGGCTTCTCATTTTATTTGGAGCTCAAAATCTGGGCAGATGAATGGCAGAATAAGCATAAAGAAATATGAAGGCTTTGGAGGAACTTGACTGACAGATTCATATGTTGCAGCAGGGCTGTTCTCAAACCCTGAATACTGTCACCAAGAGAAATCCTTTCTCATTTGGTAGGCAGTTGGATTGGACCTAGCGAATTTCTGAACTATTATAATAGCTCTATATGCTTTGTTTGTTCCCCAAAATTGAAGTTGTTTATCTATCAGGCTTGCATGCCCAAATTAGCTGTTTTCTTGAATATTTTTTCTCAGATTACTCTCTGTAGCCAGCTATTTGTTATTTACCAGAGCAGCTTTTAATTCAGGTTTTTGTAAGGACCCTGGACATTCTATGACAGTAATTTTTTAATTTAGAACAGGCCTTCTCATATAGCCCTAGCAAAATTATTGTCAAACATGTCACAGCTAAAACCATATGTCTAGGAATCTTGGAGGAATACTGATGTATTTGATACTGACACATGCACAATCTGTCTGGAATATGTATCTTGTCGTGTCTCAATCCAACTTGTATATTGTATATTGCTGCTGTACTTTTGTTTATCAATCGCTGTTGTATTTTTCTGAGTTAAATATGTTGATTGTGATTTTATGAAGTATATGGGTCATTGGTTGATTTTTGGAAGTATATGGGACATTGGTAATAGTGGAGTCCCTTGGACAAGCTCCGACCTAATGTTCAGCTATTCTTTTAATATTGTGAAATCCTCATCCCACTGTGCACTCATACAGTGAACTCTTAAATCTCAAGGCATTGAAACAGTGGCATATTCAAATCTCACAAGGCATTGATGTAGTTAATTGCTCAAACTCCATGAGGCATTGATTTGTGAATTCCTTAAGTCAATTGGGGCAAGTAATTGGGGACCATGCAATCTGTTATTCCTGGTGCTTCTTACAATTGTCCTTCAATTTTGAACTTCATTTGGCTGGTGGAAGTTGGGACAGTTTTTCTCAAGGACTACAAGAGAAAGAATTGTTTGTACATGTAACTGTGGTGCACAGTTGGTGGAAAGGTCCTGCATGGCATGAAATAATTTGTGAATCACAGTTAAGAAGTTAGAATAAAAACTGCCAAAACTGTGGGAAAAACCTTTTGTTGAACCGGACTTAATCTTCTTTGATTTGTTGGATACAAGAATCCTTAACTGAATTCAAAGACATATATGATGGACGATGGCTGTGAAAGTATACATAATGATAGAGCTGAAATCTTATTCTACACAGAAGATAAAGGCAGACTAGTAATCCTTTAAAACTGAAAATCATAGACAGAAGAACCTCTAGCAAAGAAAACTGCTATTTACTGAACTGATAGCTTAAAGATTGTGTTATTATTTGAGTTAAAAGTCAGTTTATAACTGGAAATATTCAATTGTGAAATTTCAGGTTTACTGACATCTGAAACTGAAATCTATAGCACATGAAAACAGATAATTTAGTATGCATACATGCTGGTTATGTTAAGAATGTAGCATATCATAATAGCTAGGTTTTCTTAATGGAAACAATTTATAAATTATAATTAACTCCATTCATTCTGAGTGTTGCTGAACCACTAAGCAAAAGATGAGTAAGACATGCATATGAACAGCGAGTGTGGATTCTTTAGAATGTTTTGTAAACCAAATGGTAAAACATGAAATCTGAGTTAAAGGTCAGTTTTTAACTGGAAATATTCAATTGTGGAATTGCAAGCTTTAGTGACTCCAAAACTGAAATCTATAGCATGTGAAAACAGATAATTTAGTGTGCAGACATGCTGATTATGTTAAGAGTGTACCATATCATAATAGCTAGCTTTTTTTTATGGAAACAATTTATAATTAACTCCATACGTTCTGAGTGTAGCATATCATAATACCTAGGTTTTCTTAATGGAAACAATTTATAATTAACTCCATTCATTCTGAGTGTTGCTGAACCACTAAGCAAAAGATGAATAAGACATGCATATGAACAGCGAGTGTGGATTCTTTAGAATGTTTTGTAAACCAAATGGTAAAACATGAAATCTGAGTTAAAGGTCAGTTTTTAACTGGAAATATTCAATTGTGGAATTGCAAGCTTTAGTGACTCCGAAACTGAAATCTATAGCATGTGAAAACAGATAATTTAGTGTGCAGACATGCTGATTATGTTAAGAGGGTACTATATCATAATAGCTATCTTTTTTTTATGGAAACAATTTATAATTAACTCCATACGTTCTGAGTGTAGCATATCATAATAGCTAGGTTTTCTTAATGGAAACAATTTATAATTATCCATTCATTCTGAGTGTTGCTGAACCACTAAGCAAAAGATGAATAAGACATGCATATGAGCAGCGAGTGTGGATTTTTTAGAATGTTTTGTAAACCAAATGGTAAAACATGAAATCTGAGTTAAAGGTCAGTTTTTAACAGGAAATATTCAATTGTGGAATTGCAAGCTTTAGTGACTCCGAAACTGAAATCTATAGCATGTGAAAACAGATAATTTAGTGTGCAGACATGCTGATTATGTTAAGAGTGTACCATATCATAATAGCTAGCTTTTTTTTTTATGGAAACAATTTATAATTAACTCCATTCGTTCTGAGTGTACCACTAAACAAAAGATGAATAAGACATGCATATGAACAGTAAGTTTAGAATGTTTTGTAAACCATTTTCCAAAAAATAACCATAAACATTGCAAATGCATTCATGATACTAGAACTATGATGTAGTGTACTTCAATACCCATATATGCATTGTTAAAATTTTATAAATTATTTTAAATTTTAAATTTTCATATATTAATTTTGCAATAATTTTAATTTTTTGAATTAACCGTTATATAATGAAAACATATTTTTTCATGTACTCACAGACCTATTCACCCTGTTTCTTAAGAAATGGCGTACCCATCCCCATCTGTCCCCTGGCTCCTATTGGGCAACGTTAACAGTGAAATCTTGGAGTCTTTCACATTGCTTTACAGTTGCTTCATAGTTTTTTGTCTAGTCATTTAGGACCAAACTATAGATTGAGTCATTACTGAGTTCAGTTAGTGCTTGTTTATGATTATTGTTTTGTGCACTTGCACTATTGGTAGATCATAGATGGCTAGTTGGGAGTCCCAAATTAGTGATGCCTCCATGTTGATGAACTTGAAGGAAGACTGGTCATGATGCCTCTACAGGCAATGAACTTAAAGAAATGCCCTGTCTTGAATGTGGCTTGGTGATGGCTTTGTTCCTACCGAACCTTTACATTATCCTTCTGTGAGTTCCATGTGTATTTTGCTGCTGTGTCCAGGAATGCTACCCCAATGCTTATCTTGCCCTAGATTTTAGTTTTACCAAGTTTTTTCAATAAAATTTTATGTTGAACATGATGTCAAAGGTTTAAGGACAATGTCTGCATAACCTTCCTTTTGTTTTATTATCTCCAATTGCATGCCACAAGTATGGAAAGGTGACTGGATTTGTAGAGCATTTGGTGAAAGAAGCATGCTAAAGTGAGATGCATAATTTTCAATGTCCAGGCCAAATATAATTGTTTAAAACAAACAAATCCAAGGTTGAAGACCATTTTCAGGTTAGAAAAAGTGTTTGGCTGCTATAGATCACCAATTCCAAAGTCTACAGCATCACCAGCACAAAGCTGCTTTTACAGACCATCAATTTGAGCATCTTCTACTTTGATTTATTGGCTTATATTGGTATTCATGATATAGTTTATTCTGACAAGTTTAAGCTATGTGTCTGGCTGTTATGCCTACAAGACACCATTATATGATTCATGACTTCCAACCTCTATTTTCCCAAGGATACTTCTTTCTTCTAGGAGTACTTATTCTTTTCTGTTTTGTTGTGATTGCAATTGATCAAGTACTTTAGCTTCAATTTTTTCAGATGAAGTCATAAATGAAGAGTACATATATCTTATTATCCAAAACGACTGAAATTATTATAGACATCTACAACTTACAAGAGTGCATATTTATTCCTATGAAACATTTTTACAGGTTGGCTTCAGTGGGAAATGTTTTTCTAAGAAAGAATGTGACTGCATTTTATCTGATGTTTTGGCTTTGACCCTAAGCTCGCCACACCTGCTGATTTCAATGTATAAATCCTATGATTCCTCTGTCCACCTTCTTATGCATTATAAGTTACAACAGTGTACAGGTAATCAAGAATCTAGAATCGTACATGGTATTTATATCTCTTTGAATGGATTAAGTATGGAATTAACTCATTGCATACAATGTTTTCTTTGGGTGTTACACTGTTCTTTGTGTGAAAGTTCTAGCATTTTTGTTGTGCATGCTTTGATTCTTTTATTTATAGTTGATGATCTGGTGTTACACTTAATATGGAGTTGATGGAAACATAGTTGGCACTTGGCCCATTAACCTGCAAATGATGATCTGGGCAATGTTTATCAGATTGCGTGTCATAGCAAATTCTTGTGGTATGATCAGTACATAGAAATGCCACAAAATCTCTCTGTTTATCATCTAGGAAAAATGTACCTAGAAATTAGATCTCTGTGCAAACAAAGAGTAGTTGATGATTATATTTCTACTATAATTGTGATTCTTAGGTATTTCACTAGCTTTGATGTGGTTTAACTTTTTGGCCATATATGCTGTCTTCTATTTAAACCGTTGCTGGTAACTTGATGTTCACTCTCTAAAATGCATGCATCTTTGTGGCTCAGATACCTATATAGAGGCTTGGCTACTGGAGATAGACCAACTTGTGATCAATGTCTTCGTCTTCATGAAAAGCTTACAGAGAAAGCAGGTTTGGGCTGCATTGTACGGGCTCTAGCAGATACAACCAATACTGTTTAATGTACCTTTTTGTCGTATCCAAAGAAGGATCAATGATAATAACCGAGTTAATTCTTATCTTGGCTGTGATGTTCTCGTTGATATTCTATACTTTTTACAGGGATCCTTTATGTTCCATAACATACTTTGCTTTTATCAAAATTGAACTGTCTTATTCTAGACAACAGAAGTAATAGCAATCCATATTGTTAATTGGAGGAATGTCAGAGGCAGGAGTAAATTGCACTTTTACCTCAAGTTGTCCTCAATAATAGAAACCCCAATTCTTTTTCTTGTTTTGAGGTAGCCAGGAATTTTAAATTCATACAGGAGTTGATTTTTTTCTTTTCTTTTCTGGTTTTCATTTTGATTTTTCCATGCCCAGATTCTTGAAGAAACACTTCTAGCTTTGTCTTTATAGCAGGAAGACAAATCATTTGTATGCTTAATTACTCAGTACTCATGCAAACTATATGTACATATGTTTATACAAAAGTGATTCTTTATTTTCAACACCTAGGTCAAACAAGCCTGTTTTTATAAGAGCTATGAACCAATAGATTACAGTGACAAACAGATTTATGTCACTAAAAACAAAGACTAAAGCAAGTTTTGGATTCAAAGCTGGTGTTGAAGATTACAGATCAATTTATTATATTCTGGAATATCGTACCAAATATATTGATATCTTTGCAGTATTTTGAATCACTCCTTAACCATAGTTAACAAAAATGAGAAACGGAAACCATAGTGACAATGTTAAGATGATGAGAAACAATATATTATAAGGTTGTGCATAAGAAATGGGTCTTATTTACAGGTCTTTCCAAAAATTTCACATCTCATCAAGACTCTTTTTACCATATACATCAGTGCATAAATAATAAAATATGATTCTACATCAATGACTTTGGCAGGAATGATTTTTTACCACAGCGAAACTTTCAGGGTTCCTGGAATCCCTTTTGCTTTTCAGACTTCTTTTTCTCTCTAGCAATCTATTATTGCTTATATAGAGAAGAAATTGGATTATTGGATAGTCAAATCCCATTTTCTTGTTGGAAAATTTCAGATTTCTTCCAAGGTGTTTGCCACCACTCATGTTTATTACTCTTCTTGTTGGGCTCCTTCAAAGGCCTCCTAGCAAACACCTGAAAAATTATTAAGTGATTTCTTATGGATGTCTTTTGAGCAAGGAAAAGGATTCCATAGAGTTGCTTAAGAATTTTGTTCTCTTCTCCTTGACTTTGGAGGACTTGGTCTCGTTAATACCTATCACCTAATGTTGGCCTTGTGTGCTAAATGGATTATTAGAGCACTTGAAGGGGATGAGGCCTCAAAAATTGTTGTGGCATTGTATCTCTTCTAGGTTTCTCATGGCATATAAGCTTCAAAACAGCTAGCCTTGCACTCCATTCTTATTATGAAGGTGCCTATGCAAATCAAGGGCACTTCTATTGCCCAAAGCATATGGAAAGCTTGGGAGGCTAACAAACCTTGGTTATTTTGTGATGGGAATGGCTTTAGAATTGGGATTTCTATTAACCAACACTCTTTGCTGGTCATTTATGGTCACTTGTCAAGATTGACCTTTAGTTAAGTCTCCTGGATTCATGCTCTCCAAATTTTCCATGGAGGGATTTGATTCATTTTAAGCCTCTTTTCCTAAACCACTAGAAATTGGTTATCTTAGCCTAAAACCAAGGTCAAATTTAGGGTTTCCAACTTTTATAGATTATTGTTGATTCAATTTCTCCATAAATGTTTTTCACAAGATTGGTGTTAGATGCATTGGTCCATGGTGGAAAGATTGGAAATGATATCTAGATACCCCTTTTCAAAATTACAAGCCTTGTAAAGACTATTTATGGCTTTCTCTGTATATGCTTGTAATTGAAAAGCTTAATAATATCGGAGGTTTGCAATTCATGACCACTTTATGGAAACAAAGATTTCATAGTTTGGTTAGTGATTTTGGAACCCAAGCCAACTCATTTTGCTTGGGGTATTCTTTGCAAAGGGTCTCCTCATTGGATCTCAGTTTGATCCCTGTATTTGGAAACATGAAAGCATCTCTTTTGTTTCTACTCACGAGCTCAAGTTGTTTAGACTTGGATACTTGTTTTCTTTAGGCCTTTTAGACTTGAGCTTTTTCCTTAACATGTGATTCTTTTAGGTGTTTGGCCACAAATATTGGTTAAGTTCACCCAAATTTGGCATGCTTTTATAGTGGAGATTCAATTAAGTACTTAAAAGATATAAAACTCTATTTTCAAGAGATTTTATATTCACATTTTTCTTGTACACCAAATCAATGATTTATTCTAGTGTTCTATAAATTTAGGTCCAAGCTCATAACGTTGCCCATTTGTAGACTTTTATTGAGCATCGGGCTTCCACACCTTGCACTATTGCATGCATGTTGCCTTCTCCCTCTAGCATGGGATGTTACCCTCCTTGAGGGTGTAGGCATGGTTGTAGCCACAATGATTGTACCTAACACAATTTGCATGGTGCACATGGCTCTCCTCAACAAGAATGTGGATAGTCCTAGTAGACATGTGTGCTCTCGATTTTTTTTGAGCCACATGACATGGGTGTTGAACATAGGTTGTCATTGATGTCAAAGGAGTAATGTCCTTGATGACAGAATAGTACTCACTAATGTTTAAGGAGTAATGCTAGTTGGACAGTGAGAATGAGATGTAATTGTACTTGAAATATCATTGCATTTTGAGTACAATGAAGAAGATTGATTATAGTATGCTTGCAATATCATGCTTGTATCTATTCATGGTGACCAAGGTGATCCAAAATGTTTGAGGTCAGTTACTTAGGGCGAAAGGATTTCCCTGGCAACATGTTCATGATCTGTATTTCTTTCTGGTTGTGAGTTTGGCTCTATAGCTTGAATGGAGAATATGTCTACACATGTTCTATCATATTCCAGAGTTTTCGGGATTTATGTTCAACATTCAAAAAGATTGAAGTGACAGAAGGGTCATTGTGCTTATCAATTAACCAATTGGTGTTCCAGAACTATGCGGCAATGGCTTGTAGCGTGAACATCCAGAGATAGTGTGGGTGTTACACCCCAAATTGTGTAATTACTATTTACCATTACTATGTACAGTAAAATGTGAATTTAGTGGATGAATAAATTGTATTTGTACTTTGTTATCACTACTTTATTAATGAATGTCATCTCATTTAATATTATATGAAGGAATGCATTTATGTGATTGGATGAATATTGTATTAATATTCTAACTATGGAGGTGTATTATGTGTAATGCATATTTTGTTGAATAGTTGACTACCTTGGACATGTTTTGAGAATGTGGATGTAGTTAAATGTTCATTCCTCCAAGCGGAGGGGAAGTATCGCTCAGGAGGTCTTGGTCGGGTAACCAGTAATGTAACCTATCTAAGCTTACACACACCACAATAGCATAATTGAGTCGGGTTATCGTGTGGGAAGTAGGTAAGTCATCCTTAGCATAATGTGTCTGCATTAGTAAGGGTCTTGTTTACTACTGATTGCATGCTTGGATGATGTTTATCTTTTGAGCTTGTGAGTCCTTCCTCATATTACTGTGCTTGTTTGTGTGGTTGATTGTGTAATAGGATATATGCATATATGTTTACAAACAAGTGATATGATGCCATAGTCCCATAGGATACGATCATTCAGATATTGAATAGATCATTGACTGTTTTGTTGATATATATATATATATATATTTATATGAATACACACGTAAGCGTAAATGCTTAATAGAGGGGTGTGTATATATATATATATATTATTATGCGACTAATGACTTGTTTGTTGTAAGAACCCTAGTTCTCCTCAAACTGAAACTCAACACCTTCCGGTGATAGTTCTCTGTTTTTTTTGTATTTTTGGTGTGTTTTTGATGTTATTAGAGAGTATATGCATTCATAAAAGCTTGAACTAAGATATGCAATGACTGATATAAGATGAATATGCAATACCACTACGGATTTTATGACTTTCCAATGCAACTAAATGACTGAAATGATATTGAATATGCACCTACAACAAAAGAGGCATTACTACAAACCTTTGGCATGCATATTAAATGACTGAAATCTTCATCTACAACAATTGACAATTTGACAAATAGTTACAATGCAACCTTATTCCTCCTTTATTGAATATATCAACTGTATGCAATTGCCAAGACTCTTGGCTTACATTAAACATGAAAGAATGCTATTATAATGTCTTTACCAAATATGCAACTACAACCTCTATAAGGCAGCAAACCATACAATGCCATAGACTAAATGCAAGATTACATTCATATGTATCATTGTCTTAAGACAACGCTTAAGCTACTACAGACTTGTTGCTCTCAACCAAAGAAAATGCAGATCTAATACAGATATTGCAAATTATAGAAAAACTTGGGATTGTTTATTAACAATTGGAAACCCTTGTGAGATCGACTTGCAACAAATAAGGATTTCTCCACCAAATTCAAGCACTAAACACCAATCTCAGACCTGGCCGCCCCTATTGCAATTGAATCCAGCTCCAAAGTCAAGTCGATTCACCCTAGAGTCAAGACGCCTTGCTCACAAGAATGTACAACCTGCTCCAAGGTGGTTTGTACGGCCTGTACCATCTACTGTATGGCCTAGCCAAAGGTAAATCTGTAGATTTCTCCCAGCAATGAATAACTTCAGACTTTGATAATTTCTTCTTCAAATCACTCACAAAGTGCTACCGAAGGGGGTAGCTCCCTCTATTAATTAAAAAGTAAAATACAACAGCCATACGACATCGATTTAATGGTATAGGTATCCAACAGCCTCAAATACCTCAACCAGTCTAGCCACTACATTTTCTTCAATCGGCCCTAAATTGGCCTCGAGGAAAGACATGAACTTGCTTATATAATACTTCTGCTCCACCCTTTTCTTAAACAACTTCCATGCATTATGCAATTTCTACTTCTTGTCCTAATTGAGGCTAAGGACCCTGAGCGCAAGACCAAACTCTGGCTCGATGGGCATGTTGTCGAGATCCTACGATGAGATGGCAAGACGACCATTTGTCCATATGAATCATGTCAGCGCTTGTGAATCCACAAACCACTAAACTTACACCACCACCAAACAAGACCAACCACCATGTGTGCCTATGGAGCAAAGCATACCAACTACTTAGGCCCAACACAGGAATCCCCACCCCTGGATGACGACTCCTTTACTATTTCCACCATCGTGGGAGGAAAATTTGAAGCATCAAAGCTTGCTTCATCAAGAGTCAACTCCACTCCCACATTGGCTAATGCATCAACAACCCCGTTGGCCTCCATATACATGTGGGAGAGGGAAAATTTTGCTAGCCTGTCCAAGTACTACCATATTTGAGACAACGAACCCTTCAGTTTCCAATTGGCCACCTTGCATCTTTGCACTATGTTGATGCAGAGCAAGGAGTCCCCTTCGATCTCTACCACCCTCACACCCTTGGACACACACAACCTTAGCCTCGAGGCAAGTGCGATCACCTCAGCTTCATTGTTGGAGGCTTCCCCCAGTCATTGCGCAAGGGTCCAAATGCATTCACCTTTCTCATTGTGGATGATGCAATCGGTGATGGCCCTCCCAGGGTTGCCTTTGACAGCTTCGTCCAAATTCAATTTCACTCTTTTTTCCTTTTAGCGAGTGCCATTTCACACCAGTTCTCAGCTTCATCCCACCAACACCCAATAATTGAGGGGGCTTCAACAACAGTAATCTTTTCTAAAGCTCATTGTCCCAAAGCGAGAACATAGTTCTCGACTTCGGGAGGCATTTAACATTGGTTGCTTCACATAAGCTGAGCTCCTCTTCTATCATCGATAGTCCATTGAAGACCCACCTATTGTGTTCCTTCCAAACGTGTCAAACAAGCATGGATAGGGTAATCTCCCAAACACCACTCCAAACATCGTTTCTACGTCCCACTGGCCATCCAGATAGAAAGTCGAAGAGATCTTGTTGCCGCATAGTGGACCAACCCAAATTCTTCA
>VDFB02009742.1:0-28852 GCA_007258455.2 Sequoia sempervirens | reverse complement strand
TTTGATTGGATGGTAAGAGCCAGCAGGAACTCGCAATTGACAACTGTGTCTAGAATTTCCCTCGTTGCATTGGCTTCTGCTAGTAGGAGCTGGAAGTCTTCTGCGCTTACTCCTAACAACGTTTTTGCTGGGTCTTCAAATGCAGTAACATTAAGAAGATGGCCTGTACCATCCTGCAAGTCCATCTTTAGCATGTACGTGAAATCACAGGTATCATTCTCTGCAGAGCACTTGGGGCATTTAAATGCACCCGAGGTAAGTTGGAGAACCTTTTTCTTACACTTTTTGTTTTCCACTATGCAAGGGCACGATAGGTAGTAGAAGTTGTCTAAGTGGAGCTTTGTGATAGTTGCCTTTACACAAACATTTTGTTTGTCAAGAGAGATTGGTTTTGCAATACTTGAAATAGGAATTGGGTTTTCAAATTTTTGGGATGACTGATGGCTCTTTGAGAGGGGAAGGCAAGGTTGGGTAATCCCTGTACTGGCATACCATGTTTGTAAAGTTGACGCTTCAACCAACTTGGGATTGATTACAATGATTGTTGGAAAGATAGTATCTATAGATTTTCCAGACCATGCGGTTATGTGACCACTTTTAATCAGAATAATTGGTGGGTTGGGCTTTAGGGGAAGGTTAGCTAGTTGTTTCCCAGCAATTTGGCAATGGCAACCCCAAAGTGTGATGTCAATTGTTCGGTTTGACATGTCCATGATTGTAGTTGTACACTTTGTTGTTTCTGTGCCATCCCTTTTATGAATGGTTGATGCAGGGGAGATATATAGAACAATACCAATGACATCTACAAGGGAATTAATAGGAAATGACATTAATGATTCAATGCTTTTGAAATGGTAGTTGTGTGTTGGTATAGTGGACTCTGTGTAGTTGAATGGAGTTATGGTTGTGGAGTTGTGGACGAATATTTCGTAAGGGTTTGTGCCACTACTATATTTTGTGTTCCTAACTCTGATGTGGCCATTGGAGATGACATAAATACTATTGGTATCGATGGCATTGTAGAACTTGTCTACAAGATCATTAAAGCAGGTAACATGAATCTTAGATCCTGCTTTATCTACAAAATCAAACCCAAAGACTTTCCCATCATTATTTGAATTTTTGTAATGATGGATTGGACTTTTAGCAAGGGCACGACCCTGAATGGACCACTGCTTATGGTTTGGTGTTAAGGTTGCAATGGGATTTGGTTCAAATGGTTTTTCAAGTGAAGATGTGGGAGATTGACTATTGGCCAGTGGCCCCTGAGAGCTGGTAGAGGGTGTGCAAGTTACAACTTGATGAATAGCAATTGGAGCTCCAATCATTGATGCATTGTTTGTAACTACTTCCAAGTTATGAATTATGATAGCCCTGCAATGAAGGGACAATTTGAAATTGAATGAAATGTTCATGCTTAAATATCAGGAACTAAAAATAAATAAAAAAATCATGTACGTACGTGAATTTGTGAAATTTCTTGCAATCATATTCTTTGAGGTGGACAATGGAACCTGTGAGTAAAGCCTCCTCCACAACAAGCTCATTGAATTGGGTGGGTAGCAAAGCAGGATGTGTGTGTGTACCATCTGACAATTGTATATGATACTTGACAAGCGTAGCTTGGGGTTGTTCAATGGGATCGATAGATGCAACTTGTAGAATGGGATCTACATCAGGCATGCCTGAAAGGATGTCGGCAATGGCATTTGCAGTTAATGTAGACATGATGTTGGAAGACATTTGAAGTGATTGGCCTACAGGAAAGTTGAGTAATTATGAAATGCTCAAATGGTTCATATAACCGTTCGTATGAGTACAACCTGAAATATCTTACTAATGTATGCAAATAATTGAATTACCTAAGGTTGGTGGAAACAAAAAACTTAATTTCTTTTTCATAATTATCATATAGTACTAAGGTTCTTTTATGTATATCATTTTTAAAAAGTAAGGAAAAATAAAAAAAATAAAATTTAAATAATATGAAAATGCCGATGAATATAAATATATAAGAAAAGAAAATATAGGTTATAGAGAAAATGAAAAAATGTAGTAGAAGGAATAATTAAAAACATTAGGGTTTGTTGTCCTTACAAATGAAAAAAAAATACTTTTTAACTATTTATTCTAGATTTAAACTAATTTATATATAAACTAAATTAATTATCTTCATATTATTCTTAATTCTTTGGATTGCAAAATATTTAAACCTAAATGTTTTCATTATGAGGTTCTTGGCCCTTATTTTCATTTTAATAAAGACATGTTAAAACCCTATCGATGATGTTAAGATGGTAAAATAGATAAAATCATAATATTATGAAATAATAAATTGTATAAATGAATTTTCATAAAATTATATTAATTATAAAATATCAAATAAATTAAATATAAATACCAACTTTACTTAATTTAAATGGTAAAAGTAATAAAAAATGATTAAAACATATAGAAATAACAGCTAATAGAAATAAGAAACATATAAATATATATGAAATTTGAATAAAGAAAATTCAAATTGAAAATATAATAAAACTAATAAAATTATAAATTTTATGTTTGAAAAAACACAAGTAATTGATAAAATCATAATATTATCAAATATTAAATTATATAAATTAATTTTAATTAAACTATATTAATTATTAAATAATCAAATAAATTTAAATAGAAATAACAACTTTACCTTGTATATAAAGTATTGTATTTTGTATTTATGCAATTAGTTTTATTTGAAATTTAGCCGCACAGTATCATTGGACCAAATGAATGGGTACGAGGCAAATTTAGACTAATTGTTTAGACCTATTTATAATGTTATTTCTTTTAAATGAAATAAAATATACAACATCTTTTGTAGAACCCCAAATATATATATTAATTTTTTGTACATATTATAAAATTCTACCCTTTCTTTGACTAATTGTTTAGACATATTATAAAAGTATATTTAAATAAAAAATAAATAACAACTTTAGTTAATAAATTATAAGAGTAATTAAAAATGATAATTTTAATTAAATAATAAATTATAAACGTATGTAAAAATGATAAAAAAATTCGGTCTATTTTTTTGCATGCATTTATGCAACACATGATAATTATAATTATATTTATATACTTTTTTTTATTATTTTGAAATATATATATATATATATATATATTTTGTTAAAGAATAATTTATAAAATAATTAGATAGTATAATCATATTATTTATATATTTTTTTTATTATATAAAATATACATTGTATATTAATTATGTAGGTATGTTAAAATCTAAATGTGCTCTTTATTAAGATCTTGGTCGTAATTTTCATTTTATTAAAACTTAAATGTGCTCATTATTAAATCTTGACCGTGACTTTAATTTTATCAATAATTTTGTTAAAGAAAATAATATATATAATAATTAGATAGTATGATCATATTATATATGATTTATTTTATATTATAATAAAAAATACATTATATTAATTATGTGTAATGTTTAAATGTAATTGTGCTCATTATTAAGATCTTGACCTTAATTTTCATTTTAAGATCTTGATCGTAATTTTCATTTTAGTAAGACCCAAATGTGTTCATTATTATGATCTTGACGTAATTTTCATTTTATTAATAATTTTGGTTTATTTGTTGCAAATCAAATGATCTTCTTTATGTGATTCGGGAACATCTAATAATCTAAATAGAAATTTGTAGAGGTGATTATTAAATGTTCTTGACTCATCTCTGCAAGTGAACAATGGAATCATCTCTGTTGTAATTGATTTGATCTGTGCACACCTTCAGATCAGGTCTAAATAGAACACTACCTTTTGTCTCTTTTTTTCTACACTTTCTATATGATTTTCCTTATTCAGCTAGTTTGGAGCTTCAAAGTTTAGATAGAGTATAATGTAGTCTCTGCCCTAATATGTGTGCCGCTTGTGCCCTCACCCATGCTTGAGTGACTATTTTTTCTCATATATTTGATACTTGTTTCTTTCAATTATTAATTTTGTTATATAAATAAACAATTTTTCATTAAAATTGATTTTAAAATATTATTATTAGTATTAAAAAAAATACATTATAAATCAATATAATATGAAGTTGTCTATTTCATTATTAATATGAAGAGGTGTGGAATGTCAATTAGGGAATTTTTTTTTTTTTTAACACACATTTGTGTAGTGTATGAAATCAATTGGTAGGTCATTTAGAAAATGATTTTAATATTATTATTAATTTTTTATTTTGTTTATTAACTATTATATTATTATATGAATATTATTATTTATATAATTATTTTATGTATTATATTATTATATTATACTTATTATTTATGTATTAACTATTAATACTACCTTAATAAGAGTACATTTAGATTTTAACATGGCATCCTTTCCCTTTAAAAATATAATAATTAATTAGTTTTAAATTATATATAATAAATAATATATAATATATAATAAAATGAATAAATTTTGAAAAATGAATTCTTAAAAAACAATCAAATAATAAATACTAGACAATAAATAATCTTTTAATAACAGTAAAATTTTTGAAAAATAAATTGGGTACCCATGATTCCGGTGACAAGTGGAGGGGGATACAAATAGCTTTTGGATGTCTGTGGACAGTGGACAATCGTAGTTGAGCCTTGGTTGGCAGTTTAAGCATTACAGAAATTTGCAGAGTTAATAAATGCAACTTTCACTAGATGTGCTGGCAGATATCGGTATTGTTAATAAATATTTTCCGTTGCAAATACTACTCGTGAAACTCGGCGTAACTTAACTTGATAGCATTTGTAATTCTTCCACCTGGAATTATGCATTTGTAATCTTTGACTTTGTAAAGGTACTATATTTTTGTCTTCGTGAATAGGTAAATTTATAATGAGAGAGAGCTTTTCAATAAAGTAAAGAATATTAGTATTAATGTTTTTCATTATATTAAGAAATTAGTAATTTATATTTTGTTTTCCTTACAAATTATATTATAATAAAATGTCATTTTACATTATTTTGTATATAATATAAATTTAATTGTGATACTACTACCGGCCAAAACATATTAGGTATATAAATGTCTTACAGTTTTGCTATACAAACACAAGTAAAACTGCATAAAAAATTATCTGGCATAAAAAATTGGTTAAGAACAAATTTGTGAATCCATGATAAAGTAGTTGGTGCTTGGCAGGCAGAAGTTGTGATAGCAAGGCCAGTATTAAGAAGATGAAGAGAGAGATCTTCCAACTCCATTGAAGAGCAAGACTGGCCTGGCTTGTACACAATCCATTTACCAACCACATTCTCCTCGTATATCTTCTAAAAGGACAGGAATCTTCTAAAGCAGAGAACAGAGCTCGGAGTGGGGGCTAACCAGAAAAAGAAGAATTTAGATCAAGAAGAAAAGACACGGTCCTGGTAAGGGGAAGACAAGACAAACTAAATTAAGCTCCTAGCCATTCGTTTGGTCCAATGATAACATACCGCTAAATTTGAAATAAAAATGATTGCATAAATAGTAAATACAATACCTTATATACAAGGTACTGTTAAAGTTTAATTATAATATATTAAATGTATTTGAAAAAAAATACAGCATAATTTAATGAGTACAATGTCTGTCTATTATTGTTGCCTTTTGTAAAGGTGTTCGATTTCTTGTTGCAGCTCAATACAATGAACAAAGTTGTAGATTATCTATGTAGATAAACATAATGCAAGGAATTTTCCCTTGCCCACGTGCCTTGCAGATGCCTCCACAATTTGCATGTATATGTGATGTGGCAATTTTTGGTGAAGGGGGGGGGAGGGTAAATAGGGATTTATGCATGCTAGTTGGAGGGGGTAAAACAAAAAAAATATAGGGGGAGAAGAAAATGGTTTTGGGGGAAACATCCGTGGCAATAGGCTGGGAGGATGCAGGTGAAATTTGGCCTTAAGGTTTCCATTTGCATTCATTTGTAAGTTGTAAATCATTTTCAATGAATTCCATGGGTGCATCTCCTACAATCAGTGTATTTATGAGAGCATTTATTTGAAGTATTTTTTCAAGCAAATCAATTCATGTTACACAATTGGTGTACAGATTTAAGCCGGTCAATTAAGATAAATTGTGGTCTATTTTTTTCCTACATTTACTAATTACTAATTTTAACAATAATTAAATTTTTGTTTTATATAAAACTATAGTAATTATTAAATATTAATTATATCATTTTATATATGTATTTAATAGTTTTATTTAAAAATGTATGAGACAATAGAATATTTGTATATTATATAATATATAAATATTATATCATATAAATTACATTATAATACATATTTATTGATATATAATAGTCTATTTTAAATATATTTTTAATCAAAATGTTGAATGGGGGTGGAAAGCCTAAATGCCCCTGCATGTTGATAATTTCAAAAACCATCTTTGTAGCAGATGTCAATTATTTCAATTTTTAAATTTCATACGTGGTGTGAAGGACCTTTTACATCTTTTCTAGTTGTCAAGCACGAAGAAGAGAAGATAAACGTGGCGAGATTGTATTATCTATAGGTTTTAAGACAAAAATGATTTTATTTTCTTTGCTCGCCTTTGTCATGGCTGTATTGAGGTTTCTTTGGCGTCCTCCATCGGATTTAGAAGCAAAAGCAGAGTGCAATTTGGACATGGAAATCTCTGACACGTGCAATTTAATTTTTAATGGCCTGCAAATAGTAAAGCCCATGGGCACATAACACAGCAATTTGACACTACCTCTATCTGACTGGAGATTATTGTTGAATTCATCTAATATGTGTTGTGTTCCAGTCCCCTGAAGTCGCACCTTGGCCATACTACGCAGGATCGGTTTGACGTCCCTCTGGAGAGAGGCCCGTATAATTTAATAATTATATTTTTTGTTTTCTGTTTCAAAACTCTGTAAAGTAAGAATTTAAACAATATTTTCAATGGGATTTTTTTTGTTTGGGTTTGTTATGATTTCAATTCCGTTGTTGTTTGGTATTGAGGTTGTTTGGTATTGAGTTTTATCAATCATGCCAAGGGAATAGATAGGCAGGTAGCATTACAAGTTTGGTTCAGAAAATAAGTTTGGAATAAAGACATAAACTGCTTACTCTAATCTGGGTCACTGCACTTTTTTTCTTTTGGCTAGCATGTGAGAAATGAGAATGAAGTATGAAAGAGGAAACTACCGACAAAGCTCATTGAGTGTGATTGAAACAAAACCCATCTAATAGGAGAATTGAAGGCTGCTGACCAAATACAGAGGACAAAAACAGAGTCTCTGGAGGGTGCTAAAGACAGTAAAGAGATACAAACTTACTTTGTTTGGAGATGACTCTTTTTCAGGTAAATACTATGAGTTTGTAGCAGTGACGTCTGTTTGCTATAAAAATTATTATAAAAACTATTATTATAAGTTTGTAGCTGGACGATTTAAGAAAAACGGTAAATTTCATCATTTCGGCTCATAACACACGCACAATAAACTTCAACGTCCCAACTACTACAATACTATAAAAATTATTATGAAAACAAATTTGCTGCACAGTTATAAACAACTGTAGACAACCGTGCGTTGTCCAAAAAAAATGCCGGTAAAATAAGGGATGCCATAAAGTGAAAACCTAAATGTGCTCATTACGGCCATAATTTTCAGCAAAGCGACAGCGGCGGGGAAAGCAGAAAAATACAGCGAAAATGACGGACGGTTGATATTCATTTTAGTGTCAACCAGGTCCTATTTTTCGTTTTGGACCGTTCATAAGTAAAATGAGCTTGAAAAGCTCACATGTGCGTAAGTTTTAATCTTTTCTTGTTTATGTATGCAGGGCGAAAATAAGCGGCTGGAAGGATTGATTTTTCTGGTTCAAGAAGTAGTCACTGGCTGATAAAATTGACCCAGAGAGGGAATAGGTAATATGGCGTCAAGGGAAGAATGAAATTATTAACTAATATCATCTAGGGTTTGATTGCTGCATCATTTTCAAAACTCACAAATGTTAAACTAAGTGCGTCATTTTTCTGCAGTTTACCACAAAAGAATAAAAACCAACAAACACGTTTATAATAATCATGGCAGCTTTCTGTAGACATTAAGTGAACAGACAAGGGTGACTTACCTGGAAGACGCTTAAGGAATTTGTGCAGACTTTGCAGGAAGAACAACAAGTGGCTGCGTACAAAGGCAAATGGCTGCATACAATTCAGAAAACAATAACAATACTTCTAAAATCAGAATACAAGTAGTTGACAGTGTATGGGAAAAATCTCTTATTCAAACAAAGGCAATTGACTTACCTCAGAAATGGTGTTTTTCTTCAGTGATGGTGACAAGGCTTGCAGGAAAAGTATTACATGAAAATAAGGTTTCGGCGAGCTAAATGCATTTAAGATATTTACATTCCAGATATTTACATCGCCACCGTATTAAATGGTTGGCAGAAGTAAATGCAAAACCTAATTTTCAGATATTTACATTCGAAATATTTACATCGCCACCGTATTAAATGGTTTGGCAGAAGTAAATGCAAAACTTAATTCATTTGCAAGTGTGACGTGAGGAATGTTGGCAAATAATTAAATTTTGAAATGCGATTTACATCGCCACCGTTTTAAATGGTAGGCAAAAGTAGGTGCAAAATTTAATTCATTTGCAGGCGTGTGACGTGAGGATGGAGAGGCTGCCTGTGACTGCGTAATTTTCAGCGAACCGGTGGGGAAAGCAGAACGCGGCGGGGAAAGCAGAAAAACACGCCAAAAATTATGGACGGTTCAGATTTGTTTTCATGTCAACCAAGCCCTATCCTTGGTTTTGGACCATTCACTGGCAAAATGAGCTCAGAAAGCTCACATGGGACACGCCTTTTAGCGTAAATATGTGAAGCTATTCATATTTTGGTCTCTTTCAACTTTATTGAAGGAAACTGATATTTTAGGCATTCCCACATAGACTTTTATATGGAGAGAGTGCATTCGCACAGGAAATAACAAGGTGACTTGAAAGGCCACCGTGAATGATGTATAACTACGTTCAGTTTATAAAAGCATATGCGCTAATAGGGAATTCTCCGATGATGCTATTACCAACTACGCTATGCATTCTACGCTCTAAGAAAGGAGTTTTATACTGTACGAAACGATAGTTGCCCGAATGCAAGGAGAGACTCAGTGAAGGTATGTCTTTTGGTTCGCTAAATTTCCAATAGTATGGTCCCCTTTTTAAAATAGGAGTTGGATGGTAGCGATTTATTCATTTATATATTTATAATCTGAGTAAATTGATAACTATAGTTCCTATAACGTAGCTCCTCAGATAATGTATTTATTATATTTTCCCTACAGTTACGGACTATAGCCAGAGAAAGTAAGTTGAAACTATATACAAAGGCGAGGACCCCAATTGGAATATCTCGTTGGTCCCACTCAAACTCTCTGCTGGTCTTATTCCACTGGATATGAAATCAACATTGACTAACTAGTGGGTAACATTCCACCAAAGTAAAAAGATTTTTGGCATCCATTTTGAAATTTACATTGGGTGCCAGATCACAACAATACTTCCAATGCTTAACCTAACCTATATTATCTTCCTATGTTGAAGCACAGGTAGGGGGCAGAAAAATGAGTTTAATGAAATGCAGAGTTTTATGATGTTCATTTGAATGTTGAAAACCCTAGCACAATAAGATCATGTTCTTAGTGTTTTCTTTTCTGGGACTGCAGGTTGTAGCCAGAGACATGGAGGGCGGCTCAATTGTAAATCAGTGTCATGGAGGATAGTCAGATACAGTCTACTATTCACTTATTTTTATTGTTTTAGGCACCACTACAACACACGAGAGTGATTCCTACAGCAGAGAATGGTAGGTTTCAAATCTATGTCAGGATTTTGGAGAGTATTTAATCCACAAGTTGTAGTTTTAACGGCTTTGCAAAATTTGCCATTGCAGAAAGAAATCATTCTACTATCTAGAATAACACAAGGAAGTAGGGGAAATTGCTTTCATTCCACTCTCTTTTATTCTATTTTGTTTTCTTTCAGAGATGTTCCTACGTTTTGAGTTCTTCCCACTTTGTAGCAATGTATCAATCAGGGAATCAAAATCTTCTCAATGTATATCTTCGTAATAGACTTGTAATACAACTACTTCTATTTTTACAAATGAATAGTAGATTTACATCTACACTCTACACATTTGACTTCAGATGACCGAAGGACGTATGCGTGAGGTTTCATAGCTGATAAAATGTATATATGCATATATGTTTTCTTTTGTCTTTCTTCTTTTTTTTTTTAAAAGGCATTATGAAGCAATTGCTTAATCCTAACCCTATTTTCTGAAGCTGGATTATATAGTCCCTTTGCTTTCTTCTTAACCAAATTATACCCCAGCCCTAAATATTGCAGAAACACAGATTAAATGAGAGTTTGTAAGACAATCTCTGAGAATAAAATATTTTCATATATATTTAAAATTTCAATGTCTAACAATTGAAGCAACTCATATCATTTATGTTATGTTGTCAAAATTTTGAGCAACTTTTATCAACATAGAACTAAAAGAGAAGGTGCAGAAATCTTTCCCTTTTTTTTTTAACCTTACTATTCACAGAAATAGACAGATTTTAAAAGCAACATTTTCTATGCAAAAAATTTGACTACATGGTGGAAAGACAATCTTTTCTTTGAGCTACATATATCATTCTAAACTTTCGCATGACTTCCACAACAATAGATCTATAAATTCCCCCCCCCTTTTTTTTTCCTTTTCTCTACAAAATTTTCCTAATAAGACAGTTGACATAGAAATGACATCAAATTTGCAGTTTACAAAGAAATACAGATTTTTCCTTTCTTTTACAATATAACAATTATGTCAATTACTCCCTAGTAGAACCTTTGCTACAATAGCATACTTGAGCAACCTGAGATGAAGAATGAAACATTTTGTCCCTTACAAAATATAGAGGTAACAGCAAGGTCATAGAAAACACATTTTCTTATTTACAACAAGCATCCAATAGGTTTTTTTTTTTTTATAGAAAATACACAAATATAATAGCTCCTCCAAGCAACATGGGTACACCATATTTTCGGTTTCCTCTAACCTGCAATAAAACACACAAGACACTAACTTTTTCCATAGACCATGGGTGCTCACCTCCCAACCTTTGGTTGGAAAACCAACCTCCCCCAAGCTAGGAGGCACCTTGGGAACCAGGTACAATCATGCAAGCTGAAATACAT
Source organism: Sequoia sempervirens (assembly GCA_007258455.2). NCBI lineage: Eukaryota > Viridiplantae > Streptophyta > Pinopsida > Cupressales > Cupressaceae > Sequoia > Sequoia sempervirens. The sequence continues at coordinate 17,595 of VDFB02009742.1, read as the reverse complement.
TAACACACAAGATACATACAAAATTATTCACACCCACCCAAGGAAATTTTCACATAATAAAGGGTTCATTACGAACCCAAAATGGGGAATGGAAGTGGACTACGCACTCCATTTTGGGGACTCAAAAGTAAACACCATGAATAACAATAACCAAACCTTTCCACCCCTTAAACACCATGAATAACAATAACCAAACCTTTCCACCCCTTCATTACAACCCTTCCTTCTCATTTCCTTATCCACCCCAACCATCTTTCACATTTCACAAAAACATATGGGTACTCATACCCTTTTTATTAACCTCTCCTTTTAAAGGAGGAATAACTAGCCCCCATGGAGGTTCCTACTCCAACCATCCCCAAACTTGGGATGCTCTTCCCAAATTTGGGTGAGCCTTCCCATTACAACCCTTTTTCCCAACAACACTCATACAAAAAAAGAAAACAAAAGAAAAACAACACTTAAGAGAAAGAATTTTGAATACACAATCACATGTACATAGTGCATACAAATTTTACAACATAAGAAGCAATAGGGTTTATTGATCCTACCTTAATCCAAGCTTTGGAAGCAAGTGATGAGCACAACTCCTTCTCCAAGCTTGCTCTCCAATCCTTCAAGCCAAATCCAAGAGCTCCCAAAAAAAAAAATCACAACTCCAAAACAAAGAATGCCCCAAAAGAGAACCCCCCAAAAACCCTTGTTCTTAGTTTTTCTTATAGAATCTCAAGTTTGAATTTCCTTTGAATGGGGAAGCAACACTTGTCACTCACCCATTCACCCTCCCAAGCACATTCACCCATGTGTGAGAACTTGGGGGACTTCCAAGACATCATAGAGAAGTGGGAGTGGAAAGGGACTAGTCCCCATCCCACTTCTCAAAACCTTATTTTCGCCAAACTTTTTAAGGCCTCAAAAAGGGTGCCCAATCATGAAACTAACTCAACATTATAGGCTGAAAAGGTACCTAACCCATAGGTACTTGACCTAGGGACCTTAAATCAATAAAAACACTTAAAAAACTCAACTTTTCAACCCTCAAAAAGTGCCCTAAAGACCAAATCCGAGTTTGTCCACTTGGGTGGACAACTCACCACTTAATGGATTGACATGGGAATTAAAACCAATTTACAAACATGCACAAATACATCACAAAGAAAAATACATTACAAAATGGAACTATAGTCCCTTCATATGGACTATAGCTCGGCTTCACTGGTAAACTCACTCAGGGTTCCCAAGGTTACCTCCAATTTCCATTGGCCATGGAAAATGTACCTGCACACTCGATGCACACGTTAATCCATATAATAAATCATGTATCAAAACAATCGAATCACCACTTCATATACGCAAGTTTCCATCCAAATAATTCATATATCAAAACAATTGAAACACCATTTCATAAACACAAGTTTCACAATTTCACATAGCATATATATCTCATATCATAACTAGAAAAATCACTAATCACCTATCATATTCAGATATTTTTCCCTTAATTTTCAATTTCATCAAATTATAACTTGGTTTATTCACAACACATATTTCATTTGTTCATCATTTCAAAATTCAAATTGAGCAACCACAGTAACTAGCATAATTTAGGTCAACCATAATAGTCATCTAACTAAGCATGTAGCATCATAATCAAATCATCATAAGAACTCAAATGTCTAAATACCATAGTCAAATCATCATAAGAACTCAAATCTCTAAGTATCATGTCATCAAAAGTATCTCTAAGCAAAATCAATAACCACAACTCAAAAATAGTCTAAATATGAAGTGTATCATAGGGGTAGGCCTCACAAATTAAAGCATTGGAGGAGAGACCTTGATGATGTAGAGATAGTTACATGGTGGCCCTACCTTGATTGTAAGTAGTGGCTAGATGATGATGCAGAGATGTCATACTTATGCTAGTCCATGTACCTAATTGGTAGGACATGTTTCATCATTGAGATATTTTTGTTGAGGAGGGTGCTTAGATAGTATGGAAGAGCACAGGGCATGCCCCAAGGTGTTGCACATTATGCATGACGTTAGATAGATGCCACTAAGTGGGGACCCAACTTATCCTATGATGTTGTAGTGTAGGAGTACCATGCTCTACAGGCCTTTATTTGTGAGATTCATCCTGAGATCATCGAGGCTTCGATTATCAAGGAGTTTGCATAGTACCTATTTTTACATCCATTCCCATGGATCTCCATCCTAGATGAGCCAATTTCGATACTAGGTGAGGAGGAGATGGCAGTTGCACACATGCACCAATGAAGAAGAGATGAGGGAGATGTGGAGGAGGAGGAGGAGTCAGAGGATGTGGAGAACAGTGATGATGATGAGGGAGATGGAGATGGAGATGGGGATGATGGAGGACATGAGGGTGGAGGAGGCCTAACATTTGATGTTAGAGACATTAGGGTGCCTTGTAAGAGGCAATCATTGGTAGCTGCAATAGAGTAGCATGTGTAGATTGGAGTACCCTCCCAATAGCAACAGACCCATATTTCTAGCCTACAAGTTTAGGTGCAGACACTACAAGGCTAGCTGGCACAGGCACAGATACAAACATAGGAACAAGCTCATGAATAGGCTCTCTCACAGGTACAGGCACAATTGATAGCCACATAGACATAGATAGCCTCTTTCACAGTAGAGAGAGATGCAACTAGAAAAACTACAAAGCAGGTACATGGATCAGCTGATAGACTGCAGAGATTAACCAAGGGTACCTCCATAGATGATTACATGAGAGAGGTTCTCCATGAGGGCTAAGAGGCTACGTACTATAGAGGCTGATACCATGATGTAGTTCCTGCAAAGCAGAGAGTTAGTTATGCTTAGTCTCAATCTGGTAGGACTCATTCTAGGACTAGTAGCAGGGGTGTGACACAACCTCTTTCGAGAGATCTGAGAGATCTAGGTATGTCTAGGAACTGGTCCAGAGATGTCGGTACCATCTGGGGCTAGCAACGCATAGCTCCATGATTGGATTCCCTGATGTATTTTGAGACATGATGTATACTCTGATTTTTGATTCAAGTTCGTTTTGATGTTGTATCTCTTTACATTTTAGACATCATTGTATACTTGACATTATTTTTTTAAAGATTTATATGATATGCAAAAAATTATCGATCTATGTGTTCTATATGGTTCTATGATGGATTCCTATGATGAATGCTTATGATGTTTTATATGATGATGTTATGAATGCAATTTATGATCATCATAATGCGTATGATCTTATAATGTTTTATTTATGATGTTAAATGTGATTATGCTTATAATAATGATGTATGGATGCATGGTGCCCATAGAATTTACATGGACCGATAGATATATGATAATGTATATACATGAATGATATGATAATGCAACTATATGTATGATTTTGGATATGATGTTTCTATGATATATGACATGATGACACAAATCAGATACAATGCACTTTATTATTTTGGTGTTTAAAATGCAAACATATGATGTAATGAATGAATGAATGAATGATCAATATGATGATAATTCTAATGTATGATGTATGATATGATAATGTTAATGAAAATGCAACTATGTAGATGATTTTTTTATTTGATATTTTTCTTCTGTAACTATATGATGTGATGCACAAATGAAAAATGTGATATGTTAAATGCAAATATATGATTGAATGTATGAATGATTAAATGATATAATAATGCCTCCCAATGTATGCTATGTAAATGATTATGAAACTACTTGAGAAAGATAATGTTTTTGTTAATGTCAAGTATACTCAATCCATTAATGATAAAAGATAACATCATTTTTAAATTCTCCACCAGTCTTTGGAATAAACTACTTTGGAGATGCAAAACTTACATAAATGCAATCTAATTTAACCATGAAAATCTACATATGCCAACCTGTCATCCTAACAGTCCATTTATCATGCTTTTTATCATCATTGAGCCTTTAAAATATTGAAAATGAGTACAAGCATCAATGGTATAATTTAGACCAATGATGACTTGAGTACTACTTTCATGATTTTTGATATTGCAAGTTAACACAAGTAGATCTAGGTATAATTAAATCGAGATGACCTAAGCATTTCTTGTGTAAATAGACAAAAATACATCATTTTCCTATGTGAATTCAAAATGTCATCAGTGATACTTTGTAGAGCATATCTCACGACAATTCACACAATAATAATGATCAACTCACAGACAACAGACAAAGAAAATACCATTCTCCTTCCTAGCTTCTCTAGTTCAATACATCATTGAGTTGATCTAAATAAATAATAAAAAAAATAAAAGCATAACATTTGAACATTCAAGCTAAAGAGATAAAAATCATGATTCAAAAGAATATCATCCATCTAGAGTTGTATTGATTGATTTTGTTTCAGTTGTTTGATATGGATGGTTGATTTTATGAAATGTTTTGATGTTTAATGTATGTTCAATGCTGAGTTTCCCTATGATCATTGTGTTTTCTTCATTGTCATACTGTTGTTTGTGTATTTTATTAAGCTCAAACTTTATTGCCCCTAGTGAGTTTAGGATTTTTCCCCCAAGCTAAGGTGAGACATGACCACATTGCCATGATATGTACATGAGGTTTCTTTCCAATGATAAGCAGAATGATGGCAAAAGTGAACAACCAAGACATGCATCCAATAGATGGAAAAGCTAGTTTAAATCACAAATAGCTCATGTTTCTAGGTTTTCACTACATGTTTTTATAGCACCTTTTCAAATTTTATGATTCTTTTGTATTTTTCTCTTTTTTTTTCTTGGTTTTTTTGTATTTTTTTGTTACCAAGATGCCTATTTGCTAGGTTTTCATCAAGGAAACTATTTTCCCAGGACCTTAACCATGCACTAGATGTTTTAGGTATAGAATTTCCTGAGATGGAGACTGTTGATAGGTTCATTGAACAAATCCCCTTCAAGTGTAGACAACTGATAGGATCCAAATCCATGGACTGATATGACAATAAAGGGACCTACCAATTAGGTTCAAACTTCCCTTTTTTTTCTCTATCTTTTTGATTTTGAGGGTTTTCCTTTAAGAGAAAGTCACCAACCTGAAATGCTCTAGGTTTTACTCTGTGATTGTAGCTTTTGGACATCCTCTATTGATATTCCTTCAAATGGTTCACAACTCATTGACGACGTTCATAAAAAAATTCCAGCTGTTGAAGTCTAGACACTCTATAATCCTCATCTAAAATAATTCCCTTCAGTGACACACAATGTGATGGCATCTCAACTTCAATAGGTAGGATTGCCTCTGATCCATATACCAAGGCATATGGTGTAGCTCCTATTGGAGTTCTAATGTTGGTTTGGTATGCCTACAGAGCAGGGTTTAGTTAAATGTGCCAATCACGTCCAACATCATTTACTATTTTCTTTAGGATTTTTAGAATAGTTTTGTTTGATGCCTCTGCTTGGCCATATCCTTGAAGATAGTATGGGGTTGAAAAATGATGTTTGATATGAAACCTCTCATACAGTTCCTGAACATCCTGATTCTTAAAAGGTATACCATTGTCTATGATAATGGACTGAGGAATGCCATATCGACAGATGAGGTAATTTAATAAGAAAGAAGAAATCTATTTTCCAGTGATTGTTGTCAAGGGAACAATTTCTATCCACTTTGTAAAGTACTTCATGGCTGTGATTACAAATTTGTGTCCATTGGATGAAGACAGACTAATTTTTCCTGCCAGGTCTAGTCCCCACTGACAAAAAGGCCATGTTGAAGTGAACAGTTGCAATTCTTGTGCTGGTGCATGGATTAGGTTGCCATAGATTTGACATTTTTGGAAATTCTTAACAAACTAAAAAGACTCCTCCATATTTGGCCAGTAATACCCCCAAACGGAAGAGTTTCTTTGCTAGGGTTAGTCCACTTGAATGAGTTCCAAAAATACCTTCATGAACCTCATGTAAGGTTGTCTTAGACTTGTTACATTCTAGACATTGAAGAAGAGTACCATCCAGACCTCGACGGTAAATTATGTTGGAAATTAAGGTATGTTCTGCGATTTGGAGGATGAAGTTGTGTTTCTAGTTTTTGGAAAGATCAAGAGGAAGGATATTGTCTTTTAGGTAAGCATAGGTCTTTCCATAAATTAAGGATTCAAAATCAAGTAAATGACATATGGTTTGAGATTCAGGATTATCATAAGTAGCATAAGACACTTGTTCCACCATAAACTCATGACAATCTTGCTTTTCTGGTATCTGTAAGAGAGAAGCAATTGTCACAATAGCATCATCAACTTTGTTTTCTACCCTTGGAATCTGTTCAAATTTGATATCCACAAAGTAATTTTTGAAATCATCCACCATTTTCTTATACAACATCAACTTCTCATCTTTTGTTTGATATTCATCATTTACCTAATTAATGACTAGATGTGAATCTCCATATACTTATATCTCTATGATCTTCCATTCAACTACCACTTTAATGCCAATGATTAATGCCTCATATTCAGCTACTTTATTTGTACATGGAAACATGAGTCTGTAAGACTTTGGGATGATATGTCCTTGAGGTGTAACAAACAAAATTCCCACACTTGACCCACGTAATCCTCCATAAAGGTATGCATCATGTCATGAAAAATGGTGGTCATTGCTCGCTGATATGTAACCCCTACATTTTTCAACCCAAAGGGCATGATGGTCCAACAGAATGTTCCCCATGGATATGTGAATGTTGTTTCTCCTGATCTTCTATTGATATTTTGATTTTGTTGTAACCTAAGAATCCATCCATTAGCGATAGCATGGCATGTCCTGCTATTAAGTCTATAATAATGTCAATTTTTGGAAAAGGAAAATCATCCTTTAGGCATGTCTTGTTGAGATCTCTAAATTTAGTACATATTCTTATACTACCATTTGGTTTAGAAATAGGTACAATATTAGAAATCCACTCAACATAATCAATAGATCTAATGAATTTGACATCTAACAACTTCTTCAATTCTGCTTTTACAACAAGGCGATATACAGATGCATTTTATTTAGTTTGTATTTCACAGGTTTTATTCCAAATGGTAGAGATAAATGATACATTAGAATATCTAGGTCTAAACCTGTCATATTAGAGTAAGACCAAGCAAAGTTAATGTGTCTATCCTCAAAGAACTTGGTGAATTCAGGTTTTTTTTGTTCAGTCATAGATGCTACCAAAGGTAAAGTTTTTTCTTTTTCTGATGTGCCAAGATTGATAGACTATGTAGACTCCACCAATATTGATGATCTTTCATGATAGTGTTCTAGAAGGGTGTCAAATCTCCCATCTTTTGATGCCACATAGAGGTTTTCACCATTAGATGTGTTCTTTATTTTTACTTTTTTGAGATCTAATGCTGTCGTTAAATGGTTTTCACCATTAGATCTATTATTCCTATTTTCAATTTTGCAACTCGAAGATTTGACACCCTCCTGAATCAAAGCATCATTATGAGATTTATGATTAGAACTTGTGTCAGGTTTGTCACAATAAAGGAAATTAATGGTAGCATCATCATTCGCAAGGATAGGTACATTGATAGGTTCAGTTGGTTCCCAGTTGATAAGTTTAGGATGTATTAAGGGTAAAAGATCATCAAATTGGATAAGGTCAATGACAGTGAGGGTTCTAATAGCAATGTTTTCAAGGTTTTCAATAGTGATGTTGAGGTCTATGATATTACTCTCCTCCAAGTCATCTATCTCACTCAATATATGTCCATCCTAACTTGAGTCATCAATATTCTGTGATCCAAATACAATGGGTCTAGTCCATGAGCTTTGTCCCTCCTCGTGTGTGGGTGCATACTCTTTTACGACATCAATTTGTATGTCTTTGTATGATGCTTCAGATAAAGAATCCCACTCATACTCATTAGAATCTATTTCAGAACTATCCTGCATTTGAAGAATTCTTTCAACAACTCTATGAGTGATTTCTTCTTTTATTTCCTCTGTATAACCCAGTCCTATTTTGTCCTTTGAATGAAGTGTGAGAGATTGTTGAATGGGTTCTACAATGCCCTCTTTCCTTTTTCCAATAGGTCCTTTTCCTTCATACCCCATTTTTTCTAATATTGTTTTTTCCTTTCCATATTGATCTATTTTTATGTTGATAGTTTCCAATGTAGATTCTTCCTCATCTTTGTAGAGCCAATTGAGGATGGCCTTATCTTTAGGTTCATCTTCTAAAGTACCTACCTTTAAAAATCTATCATCTAAAACTGTGGTAGGTTGTGATGATTGTTGTGTTAATGTTGATGGATGCCCATATGATTTTGGAGATTGCAACAGTTGTGAAAGACATAAAGATTGCTCAATCAAATACTCTCCTATTTGTTTGTCTTTTAACTGGATATTTCTTTGAATTTATGTGATAGAGAATCCAATTGACCTTCACTATTTGATGGAGTGGAGTCAACAACACTTTTATCTTTTGATTGGTCATTTTTCTCAACCCATTTAGATACAACATTTAGTTGCCTTTCACTGTTGGATAAACTAGAAGTGTTTTCTTCCCTATTATGGGGCACAAAATTATCTTGAGCTATTTTAAGTGTGTTACAATATTGGGGATTATTGTAGTTAGCTGAAATAGTGACTTCTTGTCCATTGATAGGAAACTTTAAGCACTGATGACAAGTTGAAGGCACTAGCATTTTGTGAATCTAGGGACGTCCCAAGAGTATATTATAGGTTAGATCTTTGTCTAACATTTGGAAAACTATATTCTTCACAATTGGTCCTACTTGAATAGGCAACACGATCAATCCCTTGGAGGATCTCTCTTCTTCATCATAAACTTTTATTGTGATTTTCCTTCTCGCATCAATGGCATTATCAGAATATCCTAGTGCATGGATCAGTTTTAAATTGCAAATGTTTAAGGTCTATTAGGACACATTTAACATGATGTTTGTGTATTAAGACTTCAATGTGAAGTGCAACATTGTGCAGATGAGTAAGTGATATGTCATCTTTTTTGGAAAATGATAGACAGTGAAGCTTGGTTAAGTGTCCCACCATAACTTGGAATTGGAAAAATTCCATATTATTGGGTACCATGGTGGCTACAAGAGCTTGTTCCAAAACCTCCTCATGAGATGGTGAGATTTTAAGGAGTACTAATATTGGTATTTGGGCTGGTATTTTCTGCAGTTGATCAACTATGTTGTACTGATTTGAAGGAGTAGCAGTGGTTTTAGATGTAACTCCTTTCAATATTACTTTGGATTGCCCCCTTGTTGTCACATTGACCGGTTGGTAATCTTGCTTTTCCTTGATTTTTCTAATATTAATTTGATTGTTGGTTGTGACCATGTTTGGGATCAAAATTATTGGTATGATGTCATTGATTCCAATGTTATCAATTTGATTATTAGTTGCACCATTATTCTCAACCACGGAAACATAATGAATAGTGTCATCATAAATGTAGTTTACATTTTTACCTTTACTATTTGCAAAAGAAGATTCTCCCTTTTCATAATTTGGTAAAGGATTTTTAAATACACTATGATCATTGTTCATTTGATGTCCTACGAATATTGTCTTGTTATCAATTAGATCTTGTACTAGATGCTTCAACTACATACAATCATTTGTTTTGTGTCCTTTGTTTTTATGAAAGTCACAGTAGTTTGCATCATTCTACCAGGATGTCTTTACTCTTGGTTCCCAATGATTCTATGGGTAAGAATTTCTCTCATTGTTGATTCTACTGTCTATCCCAATGATGTGAATCTTCTTTGATTTGATGGTTTTTGATATGATTGTGGTTTAGATTCACCATTATTTGGAGTGTTGTTTTTATTGACACTTTGATTGATGTTTTGGTCATTGTTTTGATTGGTCTTTGTAGTAGTTGATGTCAAATTAAATAGGTTGGTTTCACATTTTGTGTTTCATTTGCAACAACATTGTTACCAGTATTTCTTTTCTTTTGCAAAAACTTTGGTTTATCATTGTTATTATAGTGATTCAAGGAGTTTGTATTATTTGACCCTTCATTGTAGGTTTTTATTACCCCTTGCTTGACCAAGGCTTCTTCAATCTTGATCCCATTTTCAATCAGTTTCTCAAATGTAGGTGGGCATTGTAGTTCAAGCATATAGCTCATCTCATCAGTTATGTTGTCAATGAATAGCTCTGTCTTTTCCTCTCCAAGTATGGAATGAGGATACCTAGCAAAAAACCTTCGCCATCATTGTATAAATGAGAGGAATATTTCACCTTTCTTTTGTTTTGTATTATAAATATCCTTTATTGTTATCTCATGTTCAATATTATAGGAGTATTATGAGATAAACTTGTTGACTAGTTCTTCAAAGGATCGAACTCCTGGTTGTAGTTTAGAGAACCATTCCATACATTGACCTCAAAATAAGCTTCTTGGAAACAACCTCATTAAATAAGTTTCCTCTTGTGAAAATTCTAAACTCATGGTTCTAAATTCCCTCACATGATCTATTGGATCAATGTTACCATTGTATTTGTCATATTTTGGGAATTCGCAATGTCTAGGAAATGGTATCATGTCCACACTTGGATCAAAAGGATAGGGACAAATGTCCTATACCGAGTAACTTCTTGTGGTCCATTTTTACATATCTTGGAATTTTTGTTGCAAGTTTTGCATTTGATGTGTTAGGGAAATCACTTGATCTATGTTTTGTGGTTCAGTTTCAACTTTTATAAGTGCTTCTTTTAGTTGATTAACGTCAAAGTCCTTTGGAAGTTTTGCACCTAGTTTAGATAGCATTAAAAGATATTTTTCTCCATCCTTTTCCAAAAATTTCTCCATGAATTGATGGAAGTTAGGATCTTGTTGTGTAGTTTGGATGTCCTCTTCAGTTATTTCCTTAGATTCAAATTGATCAAACCTATGAAATGGATTTTCTTCAACCATGATATTTAGAGATTCAATCTTTTTTTCTATGAGTTTTTGTCTTTGTAACCTTGTTAAAATGGGCATACAAGTGTTAGGGTTTTCACATTTTATCTTTTTGTGAAGTAGTGCTACATATAATAACTAAGTCAAATAGAATGATAAATTCTATTGATGAGACTAAGTTATATTTTTCTTCTTTATACCGTTTCATTTCGTGATTGTAGGATGAATGATCCTAATAATGAAACTTAACTTAATAATCAAGAATTGTGTTTGATGATAAGGAAATTTTAAAAGCGTAAGATCTTGGTTTAATTTGGAAGAGCTTGGCTTGTAAGGTCCTATTTTCCCAAGTTTAAGACACTGGTTTGACTGAGAAAATGTTTTTTGTTCTGATAAAGATCCGAATTCTGATGTCAACTGTCTAATAGGAGGTGAAAATATCTCTTTGGTTTTTTATTCTATGGATGCACTATAATAGACCTCAAATGCACTATAACAAAATTTAGAAGCGCTAGAACATAGTGCGAATGCATTGGTAGACTAACTGAATACGCTGACAAACTAGGTACATGCAATATAAAATAGGGTGTATGCATGGAAAAACTGGGTTTATGCGCTGGAAGACTGGGTATATGCATTCTAAAATAGGGTGTATGCACTGATAAACTAGGTATATGCATTGACAAACTGGGTATATGTGTTGTAACAGAGGTTGGTTGCACTAAAATTATGGGTAAATGTGTTGACAGACTATATAGATTTGTTGCAAAACATATTAGATGCACTAAAATAGAGTTTTAATGCTCTGTTTAAATAAGGAAGATGTGCTAATATACTAAGTATATGCACTTAAACAAAGGTTGGTTGTGCTAATCTGGAAGTTGTCAGCATTTTCACAGTTTTGTCTGTTTGTTATGCTTTTTTTTTCTCATTAAAAAGATTGATTCCAAGGTGTAATTTTCTAACCAATGAAGATTTTAGAGGTGTGTTTTGCTTGCAAATCTTGGAATTTGATGATCTAATTGGATGATACCTTTTAGAAATGCCTTTACACACAGAACAACCAGTTTGTAAACACTATCTCCAAAACTATGTATTAAACAAAGAGTGTATATTCTAGAATCAAGGTTGTTTCTTTTAATTTCCACAGGTTTAATGCAAGAAAATATAGTTCAAACACTCTTCTAATCTCAAGGTTCACTAATAATATCACATCTCACAACTTGAAACTATGTCAACTCACAACCTTGTCACCCCCTAGAGGGCACCCGTGTTTTTTCCTTTCTCGAGTCTTAACCATTGTCAAATCCTCCACTTTTGGACAAGGTCTTTGATAGTTATATGGTGAGTGTCTTGGGGGAATATTCTTCCCTCCCCTTGCACCTTGATATAAAAAGCATTTGGAAACTGACACAGTTGGGATTCAACACTAATGTTTGTAGAAAGGGTTTCCATTCGACATGACATAGATAAACTCCCTTAGGAAACCTCCCAACCTTTAGAACAAAGGTTTTGGGGATGGTTATCTCACACAATGTCATTGAATGTGGGTTTCCCCAGATTCACTTTTGTTTAGAGTGGGTTGGAAAACATGGTTTTGGTTGTTCCCACTTAGGTCATTCCTGTAGGGTGAGTACTTTTTCCCACTACGATAGGCCTTCTAAAGGTGTTAATAAAGTAGGATAGCAAGTCTAGCATTCTGATCACCCAGTTATAGGGAGAGCATAATCCTGTTGCTTTCAAAACATAGTGGGCATGGGGGTTCAAACTAATTCTTTAATTAATCTAGATTCACTATCTTAACCAAAGAAAAATAAATGAAATAAATTTGAAACCCTGCAAAAACCATTAGTAGTTTGTGATATTTTGTCTTTGACTGGTGTAAATGTTTTCCAACAACTGTCTTTGACCAATGAATTTTGTGCTTGTAGGACAAAAAACAGGGATTAATTCTAGAATTTTAAAATTCTACAAAAATAGTCAGATGCACCATAACTGTCATCAGATGTGCTAAAAAAATAGTTTAGATGTGCTAAAATGGTATTTAGATGCGCTAAAATAATAGTTCTATGCGCTAATTTTTTTTAGTAAATGCGCTAAAAGAAATGATAGGTGCGCTACAGAAAACCCCTGACTATGGTGAGACTGATACTGGATGCACCAAAACAGCCTTCAGATGTGACATAATATCCTCTGGATGGACCAGAATGGTGATTAGATGTGCTGATTTGGAGGTCGTATGCATTGTAAAAACTCTCGATCGTGCCAAAACAAAACACGTCAAAAACCTGCAGACACACTTTTCAAGAAAAAATGTTGAAAATGGGGTTTTTGGGCCCCAAGGTGGGTCCTAATTTATGTGTGAGTAAAATATGCATAATGAATGACAAGCACACCTAATAGGACATTATATCAATAGATTTAAACAACCATTAAACTACTAAAAGCTAGAAATCTATTGAAAGCGTCTTATTGTTCCCTATCTCCAAATATTTATCAAATCATAGGGTTCTTAGATTGTTAAGCACTATGACTATTAAAATTCCAATCTAGAGAATGAGATGTTGTGAATATGCAGGAAACTAATCCTATATGATATTCTTAAATGATAAGATGGATGCTACAGTAGATGAAATTGACATGAAATTGATAAAAGAAACTACCATAACTAGGATGCAGTTAAATGGAAAACCATGATTGCTATTGCTATTCTAAAATTATTTTCTAATTGCTTTTGTTTAATTGCTTGAATGCTCTAATATAATCTCTGTAGAGTAAGATTGCATAAACTTGGGATCCATTTCCTATAGAAAGAAGTTGTATTTATAGATTCTCAACATCATATTTGTGATGTGGTAGTAAAGTAAATGTTTGGATTTGATTTGAAAGATTCAATGGTAAAAGATGAAGAAACTTGAGAAGATTATGGAGATTGTTCCTCCCCACAAAAACATTCAACCAGAGGATAAGAAGAATAAATGGAAGAAGACAACCAAATTGATTTCCAATTTGTTTGTAATTTGTCCCAAATTTGTCTATGAAGGTCAAGTTGAATTAATTAGATATAAATATCTAATTTTGTTGGTGCATATGATGAGTGAAAAGAGGAAATAGCTGTGGAACTTTGCTTTAATTGAATTTATTGGATTTATTCAATTTATCAAAAGAGGATATTTAATTTAATAAAACAAACTATAGAAATCTGTTTATTAAATAAACATCGAAGAAATGTGGTAATTGTTGGAAAAACAAGGACAAACAACTAAGAGGGGGGGTGAATCAGTTGTCACAAAATATTGAATTTTTTTCAAACTTAACTTAACTTAATCTTAGATTTGGTGAATGAACAATAAACCATAAACAATCAGCACATTAGAAACATAAAGAACACCAAGATTTTTAAGTGGAAACCCTGTTAGGGGAAAAACCACAGTGGATGTCAGTCCACAATATTATACCCTGCTAAAAGTATAAAGAAGTATGAATGGGAATGCACATGCATTCAGACACACTGCCTAGAGCTCACTACTTAATTTCAAGAGGGCTCACTTCCCAAAGAAAGATTTAGATTATAACCATCTAGATTTGAATTGAGAAAATAACATTTGCTAATTCCTGATTACAGTTTTGGTTAAGCACATGAATACTTCTTCACTCTTCTTCACTCTTCTTCACATTTTGCTCTGCCTTCGAATGATTTGAACAATATTTTTACATAGGATTCACACACTTCACACTTTCACACTTCACATACTTCAATTTGAATAAAAAATTGCTCTTATATATCCACAACATGGAATTACATGGCTACAAGTTGGCCAAAAAGAAATAATAAAATATACACACAATGTCGGCCCAAATTTACAAGTAAAATTTCAATGCGAATCAACCAAGGTCGGCCACAACATAGTGAGGACCCAAATCAACAACTCCAACACAAAAATACTTCAATTAATTTCTCTTCAAAGATCCACAACACGCTTCAACACCTAGTTGACCATGAACATGAAAAACATGAACACGCAAGAGAACATCTCAAATCATGAGCATGACGATTAATGCAAACATGCAACATAGATAGAGCATGAACTAGAAACATCCAAAAACACCATGAAACACTAGAGAAGCATCCAAAACAACTAAACTTATAGAAATCAAATGATCTTCATTTAGGAACACAAACTAAAGTAACAAAAAAATGTCAGAATACAAATCTTCATAACTTGATCAAATCTTCACATGGATTTCAAAAAATTGTAGTGGATAAGCTAGATACACTTAGCAAGAAACCCTTTAGTCCACAACAACTGATCATCAACGTACTGATCACACCGATAGACTGATCTTCACTACTCCACTAACAACCTATAGCACTTCTTATTACAATTTTCTCAATATGCTCGACATATATAACTTCTACTACATCAATGCTAATAGTGTTGACATCAATGACAACCACATATCAGCAACACAACCACAACATACAACAATCTCCCCCTTTGGAATTGATGGCAACACATGATGTTAAAAGTACCATCAACATAACAACACTTACTCCTCCTTAGGTTTTGACTCTTCTCCGAACCTCAAAAATATTTTTTCACATTGCACTTCTCCCCCTTTGACATCAATGGCAAAGATAAGCATTATCTTTCCATATACAAGCTCTAAACCACATATCTACACATTTGACTACTCCCCCTGAGTAGCAACCATCAACATCAATCTAAATCAAAGTATGATCATGAAGCACATGGATTGATGCAAACCAATGCATGTCTAGTTCATATCAGGAGGGGTAATCATCCCTAGCATCCCTCTGAGATACTCAAAATTATCCTTTGGCAACAACTTGGAGAAAGTATCTACAATCTATTCTTTGGTAGGAACATACTCCAGTATGACTTCTTTCTCTCTCACTTTCTCCCTTAGAAAGCGAAACTTGATTGTTATATGCTTGGTCTTAGAGTGTAGCACTAGATTCTTTGATATGTTTATTGCACTTGAGTTGTCATAGTATATAGCAGTAGGCTCATCATATACTACTTTGATATGTTTCAGCATTTGTTTCATCCACATCACTTGAGTACAATTATTTGTAGTAGCAATATACTATGCCTCTGTAGTAGATAGGGAAATGGAATTCTAATTTTTACTCAACCAAGACACCAGCTTCTTCCCTAGGAAGAGGAACAACCACTAGTGTTTTTCTTGTCATCTATATCTCCCTCCCAATCCACATTAGCATAGGCACTCAAGGTAAGATCATCATCTTTAGGATACCAAATCCCTACATCAACTATTCCTTTTAGATATCTTAAAATTCTCTTTATAGTGCTAGTTACATGAGATTCTTTTGGATCAACTTGATATCAAGCAACAGTACGCACAACATTCATGATGTCAAGTCTAGTATGAGTTAAGTAGAGCAATCCACCAATCATTGACCTGTCTCTTGTTTGATTTTCCTTAGGAGAATCATCATTCTGTGTTAAATTGCATTTGGTTACCATGGGTGTACCAACAGGCTTTGAGTCTTCCATGCCAAACTTCTTCAACAACTATCTCACATATTTGGACTGAGATATGAAAATCCCATTGTCTAACTGAGTGACTTACAATCCTAGAAAGAGCTTCATCTCTCCAATCATACTCATTTCAAATTCACTTTTGATCTCATTAGCAAACTTCATACATAGATCATCATCACCTCTAAAAATAATGTCATCAACAAAGACTTCAAGAATCAGCTCTTTATCATGATCCAACTTAAAATACAAGTTGTTTTCAACAATACCTTTCTTGAATCCAAGCTTCAGTAAGTATTTATCCAGTCTAGCATACCAGGCTCTAGGGGATTGCTTGAGTCCATACAAAGCTTTCTTCAATCGACAAACCATGTCTTCCTTATCAGTTAGTCAAAATCCATCCAACTGTTCAACATATACCTTTTCTTCTAACTCACCATTTAGAAAGGCTGACTTCACATCCATTTGATAGACTTTGTAGTTCTTATATGTGACATAAGCAAGAAATAATCTTACAACTTCAATTCTGGCAAGAGGGGCAAATGTTTCTTCAAAATCAATACCTTCCATTTGTGAATACCCTTTACATACAGTCTTGCTTTATTCTGAACTACTTCACCTTGTTCATTCAACTTATTCCAAAAGACCCATTTAGTACCAATCACATTTTTATCTTTAGGTCTAGGAACAAGAAACCATGTATCATTCTTTTCAATCTCCATTAGTTCTTCCTTCATAAATTTCATCCAGTATTCATCATTACAAGCTTCATTGACATTGTTAGGCTTAGTTTTGGAAATAAAACAATACTCCTCTGCAATCCTTCTTCTAGTCTGCACACCTTTATTATTATCTCATATCTCTCTCAAGACTCTCCTCATACCCCCTCTCCCTCTCTCAGGTTTCTCTCCATCTCACTCCCTCTATCTCCCTCTCCTCTACCCTTAACCCTAAACCCTAAACCCTTAACCCTTGAACCTTCTACCCTCTACACTTAACCCTTTACCTATGCTCTCTCCCACTCCCTCCCTCCCTCCATCCCTCTCTCTCAAGTCTCAGCCTCTTGCCCCCTCTCCCTCTCTCAGGTCTCTCTCTCTCACTCCCTGTCTCTCTACCCTCTACAATTTCAACCCCTCTACCC
>VDFB02009741.1:0-12595 GCA_007258455.2 Sequoia sempervirens | reverse complement strand
GTAGGAAAGTTACAAACTTACAACACAAGTATTCTTGCACTAACGAAACTTAAAGGTGAGTGATCATTTCTTCATAGTGTTATAAGATTTCTTTATCTCTTTTCCATTCTAGCTTCAATCTTAAAGATGATATTGAGTAGGGAATGGGATCTATATTCTTTGTCCTTAAACAAGAAGACATTTTTTTCCAGCTTTTATTCAAAATGAGAGATCAATATGTCAAGTAGCAAGTGCAACAAGGGTAAGACTCCTCAGGATGGTGAAGGGACTAGGAGGCTATCAAAACACCCAAAATGTAGAGTTACCATAGAGTCTTACTTTGGAATTGGCAATGCTTCTGATCCATCAGATCAAGATGGAGCTACATCATCAACTCTTCCACCAAATATTAATGAAGAAGGCATTCACAATACCTCACCACCACTAGAAGGTCAAGGTGAGATTGTCATTGAGTTAAATGAGTCAAATGAGGATGGAAATACCACAAAAGATGTTCCAAGGGATACCTTGGTTACCTAGAATGAGATAATTGACATGGATGATGTTAGTAGCAAGAAAAGAAAAGGAAAATCAAAAGTGGGGCACGAGTGGGAAATGAAAAGGAATTTTACACTTGATTGGGTGTCAAAGTACCCATTCATTGTATTAGTGGAGAAAGTAAACAAAGATGAAACTCAAATAGAATGAAAGTGTATGATTTATATTTGGAAATGTAAAAGAGACAAGAAGTTGCAGCTAAAGCTTGACACTATAGAAAAGCATATTGGTAAAGTTTATGAAAAACAAATCATAGATGGAAATGAACAATCAATAGTACAATAGAAATCAAAGAAAGAATGTCTTCATGTTAAGTATGTCGTGGAATATGAAGAGCATAAGCAAAGAATTTCAAAGCTTGTTGCATGTCGAGGTACAATTGAGGCTCAATTTGGAAAAGCAATGGAAGGAGCACAACTGGAAAAAACTGTTCAGATGAGTGTCACTTTTCATATTTTGTACAGAGGGAATCTTATGATAGACTACCTAGAATATTTTAATTTATTATCTTTTTTGGGTGTTCCTCACTTTCTTGGGTCACATTGGTCAGTAAACCCTAGATGGGAATGAGAAAACTGTCTTGCTACAGTATAATGCAAGATTTAAAGGAGAAAGTAAAAGAGTCAAACTTCATTGCATTATCTTTATATGAAGTTACTGTGATAGATAATAATTCTTGGGTTTGTATGCATGTGTATGCTATAAAATAACATGTATGCCAAGCTCATCTTCTCTGTGTTCATAAAATGAAGGATAGTTCAACATCACAAAATCTATTTGAACTAGTCAAGAAATCTTTGAATGAAATTGTAGGTATGGATGACTTTACAATTACCAAAAAGTTGGTGTGTGTAGGAGTTGATGGAGCTGCAGTAATGCAAGGTCATAGGAATGGTGCTAGCAAAAAGTTACAAACTACTTGTGCACCATATATGCTTAGCATTCACTGCATGGCCCATAGAATGAATTTAGCATTTAGAATTGTAAGCAAGTTTCCTATAGTATCAAAAGTTGAAAATCTAGTCCATGAGCTCTACACATACTTCTGTTGAAAACAAGCCTGTCAAGGATTTTTATACCATATGGATCTCCCTACATGGACCAGTGCAACAAGTTCTTTCAAATTATAAATCCTTGATTGGAGTAATGTACAAGCATCACAACACAATAGACAAAGCTCCTGGCCTCTTACATAGGTTAAGCAATATAGAGACACTCTTGAATTTAGTTAGTCTTCTCCCCATGTTGGATGAAATGAACAATCTTGTGAAGAAATCCCAAGAATGAACTATGAATATTAATGAATATGCCAAAATACGTAGAAATACATGCATGGCCCTCAATCATCTATATCTAGAACTAACTTCTAAAAGCCCAATTTTTTTCATGTGGCAAAAAATTACATATTTGAATTAGCTTGATAGTTATTTACATTTTAATTCTATGTACGTGGATTTGAGATAAAAATGCACCATTGTACAACAACCAGACGCTCTATCAAAGAAGTACATGTTACAAAGGAATATTTTAACGACATTGTTAAATCTATTAGTGATAATTTGAAGGAAATTGCAAAATGTCTTTCCTTAGAGATTTACAATAGATTCCCTCAACAAGAACTACTTAAAGCCATTGTATTATGTATCCTCAATTTTGGATAAACCAAGATAGCACAACCTATTTTCATGATAAAGTAAAAATCTTGGTTGAACACTTTTCAAAAAATGTAAAATATAATGAGCAAACTATAGAAGGAATTATAAATGGAGATAAGCTTAGACAACAATGTAAGAATTTTGCAAGAAGTATGATGGACCAGTTTGATTCCATGGATAATCCCTTTGAATCGAGATCAATAACAAAGGCTTGGACAAACTTAGGTCAGAGTGAAATATTATGTGGTTCAATATCAGAATATTTGAAACTTGTTGATTTATGTCAAATAATGATATTGGGGCCGGTGGAGGATGAGTGAGTTTTTAATTCATTAGCATTTTTGAAATCAAAGATATGAAACAAACTAGACAAGAATTTGGAAAATTGCTCGAGGGTGAAAGGAACTGCGTATAATATCAAAAAATTTCCTTTTGAAATGGAACTCACAACCTATAGGTCCATATGTGAAAGAAAAGGGTTGTACAACACTCCAAACGATGGTACTGGTGGAACTAGAAGTGGAACAAATGACTATGACACAATGAATGTTGAATTTGAGACACAGGGAGAAGAAAATGAAGACCAGACTCAGAATCAAGACAAATCTTTTACTTTATCTCAACTTGAACGTCGGTTTCAGGACCCTGACTCCATTTGGGAAATGTAAGTGAATTAGTAGCTTTTAAGTATTTATACCACACTTCATGAATCATTTTTCAAACTATAGTTGATGATATTTTATATTGTATTCCATGAAATTGTGAATCATTGCACTTCATGATATTTTATTTTTATATTGCACTCTCATGAATCATATTCCAAACTATATTTGATGAAATTCTTATATTGTATTCCATGAAATTGTGATATTTTATATTGTATTCCATGGTATTGAATTTGATATGTGATCCTGAATCATTTTTAAAGAACAACACTTATCACACTACTTATAAATTCCTATCGCATTACCATTCACACAATCTTTGATAAATAATTGAAATGAATATTAATACATTCCTTGATCAGAAGCTAACAGTTCAACATCTATAACATAAACACATGATGTGATATGACAACTCATAAATAACCGTTGATTATTTTGAGTCATAAGATAGTGAATACTATACTGGAGAGCAAGATAGGTAAATATTATATTCAAAATTATAGAAATACACTTAAGTATTTGAGTCATCTTTTGTTATTACAAAGAAAAATTACAACATTTCCTATATGTGCTATCAAATATCTTATAGTAGGCATCCCAAAAGATGCTTAAATCTGCTTGTCTTTTTGATCTAGGTGTTCTATTGATTTGGAATGTGTCATATGGCTTAGGGTTCTAGTCATTCTTATTTTCTAGGGTTTATGTGTGTTCTAAACCCTCTAAAAAACCCTAGGTGTATTTTCCTTTTACCTACATTCTAATTCACAGTTGACTAGGTTTTACTCGTTTCCAGTCTCTTAAGTCATATCTTATGCCTTTGTGTCCATTTACTCACCGACCCCTTGAGCCTAGTGTTCCTGGTTGCTACCTATAGAATCCTTATAAATCTTTCCTTGTCTTATGCGGGCCATTAAAATTCTTTAATTCTTGTTCTTTCCCTAAGTTTAGGTTTTAATATTCACTCAATATCATTCATGTTATAAACCTAGGCAAGCGACCCCTTTTAAGTCATGTAATAAGTCCACGTGCTTATTAAAATCCTTTTTTATGCTTGGTGGGTCCCATTGATTGCTTTCTATTGGTTCCTCTCCATCTTGTGGGATTAAAATAATCAAATTAAGGAGCCAACGGGATAGTAGGTAGATAACACCTGGCCACCCTTTTAGCAAGTCCTACCATTGCTCGAAGGCATCGATGACTAAAGGTGTTCAAATCAATAGTTACTATGGTTTTTGACAAAAAAATATCAGTCATTCCCCACTTCCCTTCTTCTATAAGATGCAAAAGCTTTAAACTCAGAGGGGAAGTGGGGAGGTTGACATGTAGACAATTTCAATGCTTGTGGAGATGGTGGAGCCCATAGAGTGACATGGAGATAAATCCACATAGTATTTTTTAGTTGGAAAATGGCGACAACCATTTGTAGTCATATTTTCAAACTTATTTGACCAAATTTGAGCCATTTGTTGGACCATCTCATTGCAAGATTGATGGTTAAAATTCAAAGTTCAAGATTGAGGGAAAATTAGCCGTAACAACCATTATGGTTTGTGTGAGCAAACCATAATGGCGATATGATGTAGAGCTACCAAATTGGTATGTTTTAAAGTCGTAAAACTTTCTTTAAAGTATAATTACAAACTGTTAAAGTATTTAATGCATCTAAGGAGTTCTCACTGAAATTTTCAAGCTCATTAGATGATAAGAATTAGGGTTTTCAAGCGTTTGAAAAACCAGTAAGTAAAATTGTTATCTTGTATCTTAGTTGTTTAATAACTCATTGTAAGTGCTTTTTCTATCATTATTTCGTTAGGGTTTCTATTTTCATTATTTTTATTTTAAGGTTTGATATTTAACTCGAGCGATTAGCCTATTTAGTCCTATTATTTCCTTGCATCAACCCATACCATAGTTGTAAGCTTGCAATTTTCTGAGTAGTAAACCCTAGTTTGCACAAACTCTGTTACTATGGCACCAAAAGTCAAAGCATCCATGTCAAAATACCAATCTTTTGATTCAAAGCATCCTGTGAGACCTTTGGTACAAGACTGAACTGAATAGTTGGTATCTTCAACCTCTGAGAAACCAAAGGGACAATGTATGTACTTTGGGCCTGGAACTAAATTTGGCATCAATGATTATTATTATACAATAAAAGATGTTGCCCTACTGTACTCTGGATGGAGGCTTTTCCAGGGATGGTTTGGAAATAGGAATGTTGGTATCCCTTTCTACAACCCTTGGAGGTTGGACATGAGTAAATTGGTTGTACCCAACATGTTCATAGATGTTGATCTCACAACAATTTCTATAAACTATGATCCTCTAGTTAGGGCTGTTAGAGCTAATGATGGAAAAAATCTAGTATGGGTTAATAAGGAAGAAGTTTCATATGTGTTCAAGTTGAAAACTTGGAGCAGTCACATGGTTAAGATTGATGAACAAATGTTGAGGGACGAATACAAAAAGGTAAAATACAACTTCACGGTGTCGGTGTTGAACAATTTTTTGATATCAGTAGGGAAGGGAAAATATAAAATAAATATTACTTTGGGGCCCTCCGATGTTGAGCCCCTCCCTATTAAGTATTTTCAACCATATTTTTTAGAAGACATTTTACTCCCTCTACCAAATTCTAGGGTTTGATCCTGGCTCTAGCATGCCAATGGCCCATATGTACATGGATGCGAGTATCCAACACCTTAACATAAATACCTTATATGATTTTTGCACCCATATAGTAGAGGAAATTCACAAAGGATTAGTGGCATTGAAGGGTGGGAAACTTGGCATTAGATTTTGGTGGTTTTCACTCTTTATGCATATGTTTCTTTTCAAAGGTGCAAACTATTTTGGTCGGGAGATGAAACTTAAAAGGGTTGTGGATAGTATTGAGATGTCAGTGCAGTCATGGACCCCTATATTGGATAGGAATGAAAAAAAGACCAACTATGTGATTGCTACACATATTTTTTCCACCAAATTGAGATAGGATCTAATGGTGGATGTACTTAGGATCCCCAAGGAGGTACATGATTTTTTGAGGCCTGCTGAGATGAGGCCTAATTTGAATATTTCCCACAACTACGGGGGCACAATTACCTATAAGGATTATATAGTTCTAAGGGTATTTGGAACACAATTGACACTCCACATACTTCCTAGGTAAGTGCCTCTGAGGATTGGGTTTTTGGAGGTAATGTGGAAGCTAGGGAATGTAGATAATTTCTTCCTTGATAAGAAGTGAAAGGGAACTTTCTTCCCTACATACACTGTGTTTGCATATTTTTTAGTGATAACACATGGATGGAGGAATATTGTGGACCACTATCTTAGCCATTATAATATGAAGCTTTAGGCATACAAGACATATGATCTTGAGGGGTTGATAGCCTGGTTAATGATGAGAAATAGGGGAGGTCAATATGTTCATACTCACACTATGCCTAAGGACCTCATTAGAAATATTTTTGACGTTGATGTCCAAGCTGACAAAATGAGGAAGTGGGGTGTTTTTGTAAAATTGGAAAGAGAAATTAAGGTAAAAGAGCCTAATTTTAAAGCTTTGTTAGATATTGTTGACCCAATTTTGAAGATTGAAGTTGTGATTCAAAATTTTGACAAAGTAGTGACAAAATGAAAGGAAATAAAAGTTGTGCAAGATAAGTGGAAGGCCCCTATGATAGAGGAAGAGTTAGCTATGTAGCCTTCCAAGAAGGTGCACATTAATTCAAGGAGGAAAATTACAGTAAAGAATCAACAAATAGTTATAACTCCTGAACAGTTCGAGGAGTCAAAAGTGTAGTCTCCACAACAACAACTACCTCCATTGTCACCACAACATCCTTCTGTTGTTGAAATAATTGAATTGGATTCTTAAATTAGAGAATCATCCCCTCCAAGGGAGCCACCAATAAAGAAGCAAAAGGCTAAATCTTTTGGTCTAGTTTACTATTCTACATAGGAGCCAGGTGATGAAATTGCTATAATTGATGAGGAAATAATGCAAGGGATGTCATATCCTCAAGGGGAAATAATATCACAGACTTTGAGCCTTAGGTTGAGAAAAGTTGACCTAAGAGGAATAAATAGCTCTAAGGATGTTAGATTACAAGCCTATGAAAGCTTTATGGAAGATGATCAATTTGTCAAAACACAAGCCTTCAAGGAATGTGTATGGAGAGCAATGAAGGATGAGTATACAACATTGGTGCAAACAAGGAGAAGTGAGAGCCCCAAGAAGCCACAAGAGGTCGTTGAAGCCAAGGTTTGAGATGAAATGAGGGCCAAGTATTTGAACATTTCTGTAGAAGAAGGTAGGGCATTGGTGAGAAAGAGTGGAGTTTTTTTACTCCCAAAATGGGACCTAACATCAACAATTTATTTTGACACTGTGAGAAGATAAGATGCCCCCATTTTTAGCAGTGAAGAAGAAGTCACAATAGATTTATAGGGGCCGGATTTTAGTCAACAGTGGGACACTGTTGCTATTTGGGCTTTAGCCGCAACTACTAAAAAGCCTAATGTTGCAGAACCCACCCCAAGTGTAAGAGGAGGCTTAATCATAAAAAAGAGTTCCATATACATTTATCTTGGAGGAAGCAACCATGAATGTTAATGTGGCCCAATTCACCAAAGCCATAGTTGAGTCATTAATAAAGGAAAGGGATAGTTTTAGAACCAAATATAATGAGGTGGTTACTGAGTACAACTCAAGCCAACAAAAGATGGATCAAATGCAAACTAAAATGGCTTTGTGGAAATAAAATCCAGGTAAGTGAAAGACAATGGGTCATTCGCTCACTAATTCCTTGGTCTATTCAAATAAATTTTCTTGTGGAATAGATCTAAGATCTATGCTAGTCAGCCTACAATTTTGTGTTTGGGGCCTATTTGATAACCATTTACTTGGTGGTATTGGCAACTCTTTGAATTTGGGTTGTGACTGGTTAATAAGTTTTTCAATAATAGGAAATCCTATGTTAAACCTTGCATGGTTAATATGATGCCTGTAGTCCAAGATATTTGAGTTTCCTTCTAGATAACTTACCCTAGTTCAAAAATTTGATGGCAAAAATATAGTATAATCAATATGATGCCCGCTATCCCTTCACAAGCCCAGATCTGACAGTGGGTCCCCCATGAGCTAGTGGGGAACGATTGAGATTCATTTGTTAGAGCACATCTTAACCATTGATTTGATCATGTTCAACCATCAACACCTTTGAAAAGTGGTAGGACCCACCATGAGGGTGAATAGGTGTCACTTGCCTACTATCCATCTGCCTTCTTAATTTTATTATTTTAATTCCACGGGCTAGCGGGGAACCAATTAAAATAATTTGTCAATGAAAATATATTTTTTGGTTTGAAAACATTTTTGAATCATTAATAAAATAAAAAATAAAATGTCAACCATTTATTTTTTGAAATATAATAGTTCTAGTGTTATTTCAGAGGCTTGAATTCACAAGTCTAGTGCTTCAAACATTTGCTTCTAGAATGCAACTACAACCGTCCATCAAAAATTTATCAAACAGTTGTGGGTTATATTGATTTGCATTGATATTTGGCTTCAAACATAATGAATATGTTGACACTTGTCCCCATTTCAAAAACTTTATGAAAGAATTTGGATGTGTGTAAATTTTTTCCCAAAATAGAACAATATGTAGTATTTGATATTTTTGCCACCCACGCTATGATTTATTATTAGCATACCAGTTTATTTCGCCAATAAATTTTTCTAATGGTTTGAGATTATGTTTAATTTGCTAATGGTTTTTTTTCTTCATTTGAAAAAAGGTTTAATTCGCCAATGAAAATATATTTTTTGGTTTGAAAACATTTTTCAATCGCCAACAAAAATATTTTATTTGTTTGAGCACAACTTCAATTTGCCAATAGAAATATCTTGTTGGTTTGAAAACATATTTAATTCGCCAATGGAAATATTTTATTGGTTTGAAAAGAGGTTTTAGTCACCAATGAAAATATTTTATCATTTTTTATAAAAATGTAATTCACTAGGATTTTCCATAGACTTCTAGCGATTACAAAAGATTCACCAATTGCAATTAATTTTTTTCCCAAAAAATGAAAAAATTCACCAATAAAATTATTATTTTTTATTGGGAAGTACATAAGATTCGCAAGGATTTTATACCTTCGCCGAGGGTGGGGGTTCTTAAATTTATCTCTGTTGTAGACTTGATTTTATTATCCTTACACTTCAAAGCTTTATGGTTGTTTCACATCCATGTGATGAATGTTGCATTTCTTTTGAGATTCTAGTGAAATTATTATTCTAATGGTCTCTTGTCTTGCAACTGGTGTGAATGTCTCTTCATAATCAATCCCCTACCTCTGTGTAAAACCTTTAACAATTAATCATGCCTTATATCTTTCAACACTCTTGTCACTATTATACTTAGTCTTGTAGACCCATTTAGTACCGATCTTTTTCTTGTCATGTGTAAGATCTTAAGCTCCCAAGTATCATTCTTGTGAATGAAATCTATCTCTTATTGCATAGATTGCAGCCAAACCTCATTAGTAGATGCTTCTTCAAAGCTTGATGGTTCAAGATCATCTTGTGAAAATAAATCAAAATTTATAATCTCACCTCTTGGATTTTCTTCATGTGCTTAACTTGTAATTCTTTGATAAATATCATTTAAGCTTCTTAATTTCCTTGTAGGACTTGGAATTGAAGTTGTACTTGCACTTGGAATTGAAGAACTGGATGAGGGGCTACTTGATGGATTTGTAGCAATTGGAACTGGAATTAGGGGGATGCTCATGATTAACATCATCAATAATACTACCATCCAAAATTGATTTTGACTTCTCAACATGACCTTTTTGATTATCATAAACTCCCCCTTCATCAAAAATCACATCTCTTGACACAAAAATACTATTTGTGAGAGGATTATACAACTTGTAAGCCTTAGTTTGCTCACTATATAAAAAAAATGCATAATTCACTTTTTGGATATAACTTTTGTCTCTTTTGTTTAGCTACATAACTATAGGCTAAACAACCAAAAAATTTGAAATGATTAACATTAGGATTTTCCTCATACTCTGATTCCACTAGTGGACTTCCCTTAACTCTTGAGAATTTTAAACTTTTACCAACCTATCACCAAAATACTATGTAGGTCCCCGGCCAATGTACTTTCCATTTCCACCACTGTACAGTTCTTCCTTTCAGCTACTCCACTTTGTTGAGGTGTGCAAGCAGTGGTGAGTTGTATTTTAATGTCATTCATATCATAAAAATTATGAAAATATCTTGAACAAAATTCACCTCCACAATAATTCCTTAAACACTTTATTTTATAACCATTTTCATTTTCCACAAGGGCTTGAAAACTCTTGAATGTATCCAAGGATTCATTCCTAGTCTTCAAAAAATAAACCCAACACTTGCATGAGTAATCATCAATGAAAGTAATTAAATAAAATGACTTAACCAAACTCTTTGTCTACTTAGGACCAAAAATAGTAGAATAAACTACCTGAACTGGATAATGGACCCTCCATGTCTTTCTTGTAGAAAATTTATCTCTTGCATGTTTTCCTTTAGCACATCCTTCACAAACCTCCTTTTGTTATTCAACCTTAGGAAAATCATAAAATAATTCTTTTGATGTTAGAAGCTTCAAACCATGAAAACTCAAATTCCCATACCTGAGATGCCACAACCAACTTTTATCCTTATATGCCATATTGGAAAGATTGTTGCTATGTTTTGTAAAGTTCAATGGGAACATCCTATTATTTGAAATAGGCACAACTATAACCATACTATTTCCTTGATTCTTATCATAAATTGTACATTATTGATTTTCAAACACTACTTTGTAATTCTTCTCACACAATTTCCCAATACTTAATAAATTATGCTTTAATTATGGAGTGTAATATAAATTTCTTGAACACATTTCATACCTTCCAATAGTATAGAAACAACAATATATGATCTAAAAAACATAGTTAAAACTACATATAAATGACTAAAGATGATCACGTGACCATTAGTAGTCTATTTTCAATCATTTATAATACGATCGAATTGATGACTAAACCATTTTTAGTCATTTATTAGTTGTGTTGATTGATCGATTTGGTAGTATAAGATGGAGTTCTGTAATTTTGATGAATTTCCTCTCTTTCCATGGGTATTGGTCTGAAATTTTAAACCCTTGTCCCCTTGAATGAATAGGGTTTTATTCGCAAAAGTGTGCAAATGTTATTTTTTGTGAGTTGACCTATTTTGTTGGTCACCAATTTCTTAAGTCACCTTCTAAGACCTATCTGCACGTTAGTTTACCAACCCTCTGGTTCCCAACACTGGTCATCAATTGTCCATCGAATTTAGTTTTCCTTGAGTCAGGTTTTAATTTTTCCCCATTAACCCAAGCTTAAGTCATCCACCTCAAAGGGTCATGTCACTGACGGCTTAACCAAGGTCCCACATTAAATGCTAACTTTTCTTGATGTGCAGGTTTTGAGATTTGGGGATGTGGGAACAAATCCTTGCCATACCCCACCAGCTCATGAGAGTTAAATGTCAACAGGTTAAAGGTAGAGAGGCTAGAAAAATGAGGATGTTTGTACTTGTACGATTGTGGGGCCCAACCTCCACTTCGACACCCATTGTCTGTTGTGTTCAAACTGATGGTTGGGATCACATGTCAAGAATGATCTCCACCATTCCCTACTGGTTCACTGGGAAAAGATGAATGTCCATTAAAACCAACAAGATTAGCGAGATCTTGACACATGGCATGATCACCTTAGCTTGTGAGATGGGTGGAGCTCGCTGACAAAGAAGCCTTCATCTAAGATGGATTGAATCCATTGGACGAGGAAACATTAGCAGAGCCCAGCTAGAACTCAAAGGTGGTCAACCTGATGCAAGCCCTTTGATTTGCCACCTAGGCATGATATCGGTGGCTTGTATTCAAAGTTGATGAATGGCATGTGATAGCCATTTTTACCCTACAATCAATGCTCATTAATGGATGATTTTTTGCAAGAGCGATCAAATAGATCTCCATGCATGTGATGATTTAATTGTAGGAAATCATGAAATGGAATCTTTATACTTTCATGCACTTGAAAATCAAACATTGATAATACACATGCCAATGAATTTCCCACTTCGCACATGTGCTTTTTCTCATTCAATATTGGTAATCGACAGCATCATCTCACTCAATAAATAGAAGTGACTAAGTTGCTATTCTTGTCATAGCAACTAAGTAGCAAAGTCCTTAGACTATGCAGAGAGTGAAGATCAAGAGTGTGCTTGTTGTTGAAAAATGAGAAAGTCTGGCTATACATCGATCCTAGTGCAAAGGTTTGCTAGGCTTCAATCTCAGAAGCCTCGCAGTGAGGATCCCATACATGAATAGAGCATTCAGGACGATGCTAAGGAAAGGGAACCCTCGCCAGTGATGGTCAAATGCAGCCACACATTGAAGAAATAGGTCGTGAGGTCAAAGGAGATAGAAATAAAAAGAGTTGAAGTTGTCAAGCCGTCTAGGAGAACCTATCGAAAGCTTCGATATGGTCGTGGCTCATTCGGTCGACAACATTCTCCCATTGAATTAACCAACAACCCATTTGACTCTGAGAAGGAGATTGATTTCTACTATCGTCAGCATTTGGCGACCATGGGCCGAGCTCTGTCCCCTGATGCAGGAGTGCTATCTATCCCTCCTC